>JAVTVY010036987.1:0-16747 GCA_036873755.1 Hanleya hanleyi
TTACAAAAATTACATCACAAAGGACTTGATCTCTCGATGTAATCTGTGTGGTAATGAACTATTGCATTTGTCAACTAGCTCGATGTGTTCCAACAGCCAACTCGGTGTGTGACAAAACTGTAATTACTGTAATCTGTGTCACTTCAGTTGAAAGTATAACTACTGCGTATTCGATTGTGTGTGATGTAACTCGTGATGATACGCTTGGGTCTTTGTACTGAATTGCGAGCTAACAAACCACGGTACTAAATTCTGTAAAAAGGTTACAATGAATTGCACAGTTTTGAGTTTCAGGGGTAATTTAGGCAAGTAAATGCAAAAGGTTATTGAATGGGAGTTGCGCCTGTCGCTATTTTTCATTTGCATAACATAAGATAACCCGCTTCTTACGAGCGGGTTCTGGCGCGAGTCACACGCAAAGAAATTGACAATACTCCAAGCTGACATTTAGTGTATACCTTTAACCTGGGCCGTAGTATGAAATTTCCCCTTTGGTCGCACGCCTTGCTCCAAATGCCTGCCCTATTGTTAGTCACAAATAGTATAATGAATACGTTTCGTCCACTGGAGCTGTGGTACCTTTCCTCTCGCGTGATTTACTTGGTTAATCACTCAGGTGCGGGAGCAGGACTAACTGGGACATATATTTCAGTTGGGATAAAATATCTCACTTTGGATATTTTTTCTTTATAAACTTCGAAATTTTCAAGCTGGTATATTTTGCTGGTTAATATTTTCGTATAAAGACATAAAATAAAAAACAATATATATATATACACCACAAACAATAGTGCAGATGATTGTAATATCACCGAGAATAATATCGGTATTTCAATACCCAAGCTCCCGAGTGGGATGTGTGTCCCACTTGGTCATTTTCTGTGACATGTTAATGTGATCTCCGGCAGAGCAGACGACATTCTAGTCTGCTTCTGACTAATGTACGAAAATACATGTTTCTATATTTACTCTTATGTACATGTATAATTGTCGTGTTCGTGTTGTATTGTTCGTGTTTTATTGTTCAACTCGTACAGACAATGTCTGTCGAAAAGTTTTTCTGTTACCCTCCATGGTCGGCTCCTGCAACAGGTATTTTCCCCTATACATTTCCTCATACCCAATCAACCTCTCTGAAATTTATCAGAACATATCTAAACTGTATTCTTAAATTATTTAGAAATGGATAATATCAGCATTTTAAATCCACCAGCCGATCCTGATTTGCTACAGTTGCCCTTTTATAACGAGGATGACATAGTTATTAATTTTATACCGAACGAGTAATCTAATGATGATATATCATATCTTCAAGGTTTTCAGGATATGGCATTCAATCCACTAGAATTAAATAATATTGAAGCTGCAACATACTTAACCGATGACTGTTCTCTTGAAATATCTCACTGGGGAGATCTTCATAGCCATCAGTCAAATTATTACAATGAAAACTCATTTAATGCTCATGTTGATACTAACGCTATTTCGGATACAAATTCTATATCAGTCATACACTTCAATGCCAGAAGTCTGAAAAAACACTTCTCTGAAATCATTGGCCTAACTCATAACTTAAAATTTAACTTCTCAGCTATTGGTATTTCTGAAAGTTGGCTGGATACATCCACCGAAAAATTATTTGATATACCTGGGTATCGGCCTTTTACTTCTTCAAGGGTCAAAGGAATAGGCGGAGGACTAGTCTTATATATCAATGACAAATTCTCAGAATGCTCAGTAAGAGAGGATTTATCCTTCCTCGAAGACAATGGTGAATATGAATCTCTGTTTGTGGAGATGACGGATGGTCCCATGTCTTATATAATTGGTGTTATATATCGACTGCCTGGGGAAAATGTAGACTTATTCAACAATGGTATGACATCTTTACTGAAAATAATCAAGCCTGAGAAAAAGAATTGCATGATTATGGGAGACTTTAATATTGACCTATTTAAAACTGACCGCCATGGCCCATCTCAAAATTTCCTTGATATCATGAGATCGCATTATTTCCTCCCTAAAATAACGAAACCAACCAGAGTCAAATCTAATTGCGCAACCTTAATTGACAACATTTTCTTGAACTTTCACGAAGATTGTTTATTATCTGGAATACACCTGTCTGACGTCACAGACCATTTGCCTGTTTTTCACATTAACAATAGCCAATTTTCAAAAAAGAATAAACAAGGAATAAAAAGACAGATTTAAACAAAAGCTGGAAAATGTAGACTGGAATGATGTTCGCTATTTTTAATTTGCATAACATAAGATAACCCGCTCCTTACGGGCGGGTTCTGGCGCGAGTCACACGCAAAGAAATTGACGATACTCCAAGCTGACATTTAGCGTCTACCTTTAACCTGGGCCGTATTACAAAATTTCCCCTTTGTTGGCACGCCTTGCTCCAAATGCCTACCCTATTGTTAGTCACCAATAGTATAATGAATACATTTCGTCCACTGGAGCTGTGGTACCTTTCCTCTCGCGTGATTTACTTGGTTAATCACTCAGGTGCGGGAGAAGGACTAACTGGGATATATATTCCAGTTGGGATAAAATATCTCACTTTGGATATTTTTTCTTTATAAACTTCGAAATTTTCAAGCTGGCATATTTTGCATTTCGCTGGTTAATCTTTTCGTATAAAGACATAAAATAAAACAGAAATATATATGCAGCGAAACTGCCTTATATATATATATATATATATATATATATATACCTTTTCACTATATATATATATATATATATATATATATATAAAATAAGACACTACATATATATAGTGCACATGATTGCAATATCACCGAGAGTTATATCGGTCATATTAAGATGTATTTCAATACTCAAACTCCCGAGTGGGATGTGTGTCCCACTTGGTCATTTTCTCTGACATGTTAATGTGATCTCCGGCAGAGCAGACGACACTCTAGTCTGCTTCTGACTAATGTACGAAAGTACATGTTTCTATATTTTTGTATATTTACTCTTATGTACATGTATAATTGTTGTGTTCGTGTTTTATTGTTCAACTCGCACAGACAATGTCTGTGGAAAAGTTGTTCTGTCACCCTCCATGGTCGGCTCCTGCAACAGGTATTTTCCCCTAAACATTTCCTCATACCCAATCAACCTCTCTGAACTCTATCAGAACATATCTAAACTGTATTCTTAAAATATTTAGAAATGGATAATATCAGCATTTTAAACCCACGAGCCGATCGCGATTTGCTACAGTTGCCCTTTTTTAACGAGGATGACATAGTTATTAATTTTATACCGAACGAGGAATCTAATGATGATATATCATATCTTCAAGGTTTTCAGGATATGGCATTCAATCCACTAGAATTAAATAATATTGAAGCTGCAACATACTTAACCGATGACTGTTCTCTTGAAATATCTCACTGGGGAGATCTTCATAGCCATCAGTCAAATTATTACAATGAAAACTCAATTAATGCTCATGTTGATACTAACGCTATTTCGGATACAAATTCTATATCAGTCATACACTTCAATGCCAGAAGTCTGGAAAAAACACTTCTCTGAAATCATTGGCCTAACTCATAACTTAAAATTTAACTTCTCAGCTATTGGTATTTCTGAAAGTTGGCTGGATACATCCACCGAAAAATTATTTGATATACCTGGGTATCGGCCTTTTACTTCTTCAAGGGTCAAAGGAAAAGGCGGATGACTAGTCTTATATATCAATGACAAATTCTCAGAATGCTCAGTAAGAGAGGATTTATCCTTCCTCGAAGACAATGGTGAATATGAATCTCTGTTTGTGGAGATGACGGATGGTCCCATGTCTTATATAATTGGTGTTATATATCGACTGCCTGGGGAAAATGTAGACTTATTCAACAATGATATGACATCTTTACTGAAAATAATCAAGCCTGAGAAAAAGAATTGCATGATTATGGGAGACTTTAATATTGACCTATTTAAAACTGACCGCCATGGCCCATCTCAAAATTTCCTTGATATCATGAGATCGCATTATTTCCTCCCTAAAATAACGAAACCAACCAGCATGACCAGAGTCAAATCTAATTCCGCAACCTTAATTGACAACATTTTCTTGAACTTTCACGAAGATTGTTTATTATCTGGAATACACCTGTCTGACCGCACAGACCATTTGCCTGTTTTTCACATTAACAATAGCCAATTTTCAAAAAAGGATAAACAAGGAATAAAAAGACAGATTTAAACAAAAGCTGGAAAATGTAGACTGGAATGATGTTCGCTATTTTTAATTTGCATAACATAAGATAACCCGCTTCTTACGGGCGGGTTCTGGCGCGAGTCACACGCAAAGAAATTGACGATACTCCAAGCTGACATTTAGCGTATACCTTTAACCTGGGCCGTATTACGAAATTTCCCCTTTGTTGGCACGCCTTGCTCCAAATGCCTGCCCTATTGTTAGTCACCAATAGTATAATGAATACATTTCGTCAACTGGAGCTGAGGTACCTTTCCTCTCGCGTGATTTACTTGGTTAATCACTCAGGTGCGGGAGAAGGACTAACTGGGATATATATTCCAGTTGGGATAAAATATCTCACTTTGGATATTTTTTCTTTATAAACTTCGAAATTTTCAAGCTAGCATATTTTGCATTTCGCTGGTTAATCTTTTCGTATAAAGACATAAAATAAAACAGAAATATATATGCAGCGAAACTGTCTTATATATATATAAGAAAAATAACGAAAAAACCTTCTCAACTTTCTACATCATTATATTCCGACTGCAGTTTCGAACGTAATGTTCTTTTCAAGGAATACTGTTTTCAAATGACAGACTGGTATATATACAAATACAGGGCACAACGGTCGCTAGACGACGTGCCTGGCTTAAGCAAGCAGTGACTTGATAACATGCTGACATTAATAGAAACAGTTGGTCACAATAAACATGAAAAGAGAGATTAAAAGGGACAATTCAAACGAGTACAATACATGCAGTAAACAACAATCAAAATCAAACATAATTGGTCTGCGAAGCAGAGGTGGGTATTTTCAGGATATGACATGCTTCAACAGTTTGATAAATACGTACATGTATTGCATGAAATCTAATTTCACAAAGTTGGTAAACAAACAAAATAACAAATATATTCAAGGTCTATGTGATCCGTTTAATTCGGAACCATACTTTTCTATAAACATCGTTTCTTTAACATCCAATAAGGCTTGATTCTCATTTAGTACTTTGTAAAAAGGGAAAACTTTAAAAGAAGGGGTCAAATGTATGGCACACTGTCTGATGTGTCGGCTGACAGGGAGATGGCAATGGTTTTCATTATTAATCTGTTGCCTGTGAACAGTTAATCTAGATCTTAAATCTGTGGTTTGACCGATATACTGTTTTCCACAGCCCTGACAAATCAGTGCGTATACAACATATTTACTGTCACATGACATGTTGAATTTAACCTCAAACACAGAATTTGTGTCATTGAATTTAATGCTAGGTCCTTCTAGTATATGGATGCATGCGCCACATTTCGATCGGTTACATTTCGCGACCCGTGCATCTAACTGGCTTTCCGAAAAACGAGCTTTTGTAAGAATATTCTTAAGATTTGGGGCTTGTCTCTTGCTATTAATAAAAGATGAATTGTTAACAATATCTTTCATTTTAGCACTATTGTTTAGAATAGGTAACGTGTTTAGCACTATCGGGAAAATGTTATTATTATTCGGGTTGTGTGTAGTGACGAGAGGTATAACATTTCCGTTTGTGGCTTTAGCAGATGACTGACGAAGTTCGCTTACGGGCTGGGCAGATGCCTTCCTTATTCCCTTATCAATAAGGCCCTCTGGGCAACCTCGAGAGATTAAAGAGGTTTTCAGCTCAGTTAGCCGTAGCGCCCGAATACTGGGATCTATCACGATAGTGCAGATTCGGCGTGCCAAAGTGTAGGGAATATTTTCTCTGGTGTGTCTGGGATGGTTGGAGTGGAAGTGGAGATATAGTTGTGTGTCCGTTGGTTTCCTGTAGATGTCTGTGGTTATAGTTTCCTCAGATTTCAAAATAAGAATATCTAAAAATGGAATGCTCTCGTCACTTGTTTCCATAGTGAAAGAAATCTGAGGATGAAGGGAATTCAGAATGTCATGCAATGACTCAAGTGAACCATTTTCAAGGGGCCAAAAAATGAAGCAATCGTCAAGATATCTACGCCAGTTTTCTTTGAATATCTGGCCAAAATTATCTCCATAAGAGGTGTTTATCTTGGCATATAGGGTCAGCTCCAGGTAACCCATAACCAGAGTTGCGTAAACAGGTGCCACTTTGGTTCCCATGGCCGTACCAAGGACTTGCCTGTAGAAACGATCATTAAAACAGAACGAGTTGTTGTTCAAAATGAATTCCAAGCTATCTAAGATAAAATCCTTCTTAAACCGACTATGGAGCGTTGCAGGGAAATTATCGAGCCAGTACTTGACGGCTTCAAGGCCTAGGCTATGCGGAATGTTACTGTATAGACTATTTACATCAAATGTAGCCATTTTAGTTTCAGAGTTTACTTGATCTGGTAGGCCGTTTAAGAAATCCAAACTATCTCTTACATAACTTTTGACATGGTTGATAAAAGGTCGGAGAAGGATATCTGTTAAATGGCTTATTCTTTGAGTCGGGGAAGATGGTCCGGCTATAATAGGTCTGAATTTCAGGTCACGGGGACGGGGAATTGTAACGTGTTCCGATTTTTGAATTTGGATAGCCTGTTTTATTTCTTCAGACTTGTGAATCTTAGGGAGACCGTAAAAGTTACTGCTATTAGATTCAAATTTGGTCAAATAACCTATTTCCTTTTTAGTTAAAATCGTTTCGTGCTTCCTAACAAGTTTGCGAAGATTCGTTAATATTTGGTTGTCTGGGTTAGAATCTTCTTCCTTGTATGTGTTTTTGTCGTTAATCATTTCCAGAATTTTCTCTTTATAATAATCTCTATCCATTATGACAACGGCTTTACCTTTATCAGCCTCTTTGATAATTAAATCCGGGTTTGATAAAAGATTCTTGATGGCAGATTTCTGGTGTGATGATATGTTGGACCGCGTATTCGATGAAGATGTTAACGGGATGTTATTCAAATTGTCTATGAATAATTCCAAGTGATCATCATCGCTGGTACGGGGTCGAAAAGTAGACAAATTTCTAACTAATGATTCATCATCATAATTACTGGAGTTATGCATTAATTCACACATTCTAAGCTTTTTGCTAAAAGCTCGGATATCTTTGGATAGATCATCCGGATTTGGCGCAGGGGTAGGGGTGAAGTCTAAACCCAGCTTGAGTATATTAATTTGCTCATCAGTTAAGGTTAATGAAGATAAATTAATTACCTTAGGAACCGGTTGTTTTGATACCGGTTCCTCTTCCGTGGACCGCGGTTCCCTAAAAAAACGATTATTGTCAGAATAGGATTGTTCAGTGTTATTTGAATTGACTGATCCATTCCTGAATTGTCCAATAAACACCGTGCCTCTTGGGTGGTCCAGATGATTGACACCTGGAGGTACAGGGTTGGAACTCGGTGAAGAGGTATGCCGATATGGTCTTCTTCCTCGTTTAGTTGTGGGTCGTTCAGGGGCTGGTCTTCGAACTGGTCTCCTAGTGTATCTCGGGCCTGTTTCATGTGACTCCCAGGTCGAATCACTTTCCCGTGTTCGCTCTCTCCGCGGATTAGTTGGTAAACGAGTTGACTTTGAGCGAGTTTGGCGTCTATCCGTCACGTTTTCATCTAGGCGCTTAGGCTCCGTCTCTTCTATATCAGAGATCTCATTAGGTAGATTCATGAGCCATGAATCTTTAGAGGCCCACGAATCTCTGGATTTTTGCTCAGATTTCTGGATGTCTGAGGCCCACCATTCCAACAGTCTTGTTTGTACAGGACCACTGGTTTGATTGGAAATTAAGTCCTTCATTTCCTCATCCAATTTGGTATAGGCTTCAACAAGATGAATGTGTCGATCTTCGAGAAGAAGGATTTCTGTTCTCACCTTTTTGATCTCCAGGTCTTTTTTTATTTCCCTTTGATTCTCACTGTCCGAGTGGTTGGTTGCGACACGAAATTTCTTTGGGATGAAGGGAATATCCCTGGAAAGAAATTCTTTATATCTGTCCGCTGTCCCCTGTGTCCGTATGGCATTGAAAAAACTCTGTTTCCGTGAGTTGAGCTTACGGTTCCAGATATTACCAATATTTCTCTTCTCCTTGGAAATATCGCTTTCTAGTAGGTTGTTAGTGACTGTGCGGAGAGAGCCATACGTGTTTTCAACATAATCTCTCAAGCTGGTGAAAATGTTATTGGCTGCTGTTCCGTCCTGATTCGAGTCAGCGTTGCGATCAGGTAATGTCACTTCTGTGAAAGACTTGAATGCGACTTTCAAGTCTGATACTTCATCCAATAGCTTCTGTTGGATAACATTGGATCTCTCCTGTGACTCGATTAATTTCTGAAGTAGAATGCATTTAGCGTCGAGTGAAGGCATCTTCCACACCGGGGTCGATAAAGGTAAAAAAAGAAGTTTTTATCATCGTTTACGCCCGTACAATATATAAGAAAAATAACGAAAAAACCTTCTCAACTTTCTACATCATTATATTTCGACTGCAGTTTCGAACGTAATGTTCTTTTCAAGGAATACTGTTTTCAAATGACAGACTGGTATATATACAAATACAGGGCACAACGGTCGCTAGACGACGTGCCGGGCTTAAGCAAGCAGTGACTTGATAACATGCTGACATTAATAGAAACAGTTGGTCACAATAAACATGAAAAGAGAGATTAAAAGGGATAATTCAAACGAGTACAATACATGCAGTAAACAATAATCAAAATCAAACATAATTGGTCTGCGAAGCAGAGGTGGGTATTTTCAGGATATGACATGCTTCAACAGTTTGATAAATACGTACATGTATTGCATGAAATCTAATTTCACAAAGTTGGTAAACAAACAAAATAACAAATATATTCAAGGTCTATGTGATCCGTTTAATTCGGAACCATACCTTTCTATAAACATTGTTTTTAACATCCAATAAGGCTTGATTCTCATTTAGTACTTTGTAAAAAGGGAAAACTTTAAAAGAAGGGGTCAAATGTATGGCACACTGTCTGATGTGTCGGCTGACAGGGAGATGACAATGGTTTTCATTATTAATCTGTTGCCTGTGAACAGTTAATCTAGATCTTAAACCTGTGGTTTGACCGATATACTGTTTTCCACAGCCCTGACAAATCAGTGCGTATACAACATATTTACTGTCACATGACATGTTGAATTTAACCTCAAACACAGAATTTGTGTCATTGAATTTAATGTTAGGTCCTTCTAGTATATGGATACATGCGCCACATTTCGATCGGTTACATTTCGCGACCCGTGCATCAAACTGGCTTTCCGAAAAACGAGCTTTTGTAAGAATATTCTTAAGATTTGGGGCTTGTCTCTTGCTATTAATAAAAGATGAATTGTTAACAATATCTTTCATTTTAGCACTATTGTTTAGAATAGGTAACGTGTTTAGCACTATCGGGAAAATGTTATTATTATTCGGGTTGTGTGTAGTGACGAGAGTTATAACATTTCCGTTTGTGGCTTTAGCAGATGACTGACGAAGTTCGCTTACGGGCTGGGCAGATGCCTTCCTTATTCCCTTATCAATAAGGCCCTCTGGGTAACCTCGAGAGATTAAAGAGGTTTTCAGCTCAGTTAGCCGTAGCGCCCGAATACTGGGATCTAACACGATAGTGCAGATTCGGCGTGCCAAAGTGTAGGGAATATTTTCTCTGGTGTGTCTGGGATGGTTGGAGTGGAAGTGGAGATATAGTTGTGTGTCCGTTGGTTTTCTGTAGATGTCTGTGGTTATAGTTTCCTCAGATTTCAAAATAAGAATATCTAAAAATGGAACGCTCTCGTCACTTGTTTCCATAGTGAAAGCAATCTGTTGGCCGACCTGTTTCTGTTCTCTTATGAATATGACTATATGCAGGCGCTTTCAAAAACCGATCCATTCAAAGCCCGTTCCTTCTCATTCACCAAACGCTATATAGACGATCTTCTCGCTGTGGATAATCGCTATATAAATGACGCAGTGAAGGATATATATCCACCTTCACTGAATTTGAAGGAAACTACAGATAGCCCTACAGGCACATCTTATTTAGATCTCTATCTCTATAAAAAATGAAGCGGGCATTCTCTCTCGTCGACTTTATGACAAAAGAGATGATTACAATTTCGACATCGTAAACTATCCCTTTCTGGATAGTAATATTCCAGTGGGACCTGTATATGGCGTATACATATCTCGCTTAGTGGCATTTGCTAGATCCTGTGTTAAATGTGATGATTTTAACCAACGTCACAAAACATTGTTGCAGAAACTTATAAAGCAGGGCTATTCCACCAAGCGCCTCCACTCAAAGTTTCTCAAATTTGGCGATACATATCACATGCTGATAGCAAAATACGAACGTAGCGTGCAAGATCTATGGCGCTACGTTTCGTAACTTGTGTCTAATTCCGCTTAACCCGGGGCTAGGGGCCGTATGAACCCATGTACTTCAAGATCCTCATAGTACTCATATGAACAGTCACAATCAAAGCGTGACTGAGATACATCTTTTTTTAGATGACGACTCTATAACGAATATTATGGATTAAGAACACTGATCAGCGATACGGATTTGATATTTTTGGAACATCATGATGTCTTGCCGGCATCGTTGAAAACTGTTGACCGCTTCTCTCTTGCAGGAAACAAGCCTATGTTTATGTATACAATGATTGTCTTTTTGAATTTGGTGCTAATACTGTTATATGGAATATGTCTTTGGATTATGGACGCGGATATTCTCTAATGGACGACAGCTGGATTATGAATGACGGACTAGACGCTTGTAATTTTAACCTGTGTATGCCTGGATTCTGCTGGTGGACAAGTTGTCCCCGAGGCCGGGCCCCTGCACACCCAACAAACATAATGAGCACAACTATAAGAAAAATATGAAGACAGACCCGAGGAACCTTAGTGCAGGTTTCTCGGCCGAGTTCGAAATGCACTAAGACCTTTTTCAATCCAAATGACAGATATATTTCTGACAGCAAAGCAAGGGCACGACATCAAACCTTGTAATATTGCGCTTGATGATTGTTTAGCACCGAATTCTATATGTAATAATTTCAAAATTTCTAAGTGTGGACATCGTGGATGTCTCACGTGTCCACTCTTTAATATTTCAGCTTCATTTAGTTCCACGTTAACTGGTAACTCATATTCTGTTAACTCGTATGTTGATCTTAGTTGTTCTACTACAAACTGTATTTATTTAGTTTCCTGTAAGTGTGGTCAACAATATGTTGGCAAGACCACCCAAAGACTCCATCTTAGGGTGAACGGTCACAGAAAATCCGTTAGGAAAAAGCAATTGCTTATAGGTAGGCATTTCTCTGGACCCGACCACGGCTGGGATAACTTTAGTATTCAGATCATAGACGTCGTCTATCCATCTACTAAGGATTCCCTTTTTGGATTTGAGAGAAAAATCCGAGAGCGGGAATTATTCTGGATGCTAGAACTTGGGTCAGTGTTTCCGTTTGGTTTAAATGATAATGTCAGTGGGTTCGGCAATGCTACAAACCGCCGTTCAAATATATCCAGCATTACCCAACTATTTAAACCCCATCAACGGAGACAACGCAGCCATGGTTGGCGAAAGTTTAATAGTTCGATGATTCACGATCATATCGCTTTAAATTACTTAGTGGGTTTAACTAACGCACCCAATAGTATACATAGCTTACGTACAGTTCTGTATGCGTTACCTCTGAGAGCTTTAAATCAAATAGCCAGAGATATACAACAATCTGCGTCTTCAGGAAATATAATACCATCAAAAATCATTAAAGTATGTCAAGATATAGCGTATTTTCGGTTGTATCGTCCAGTGAACATAATCAAAACCTCTCAAGATCGGCTTTTCTTGAAACTCAACTACTTAGATAAAGGACTGGACATCATTAATTTACCTCGAATCCTGAATGATCCAGAGGTACGCAACGCTATACCAAACTATTTTAAGTTCACAGAACCTCCTTGCATTTCATATAAGTACACTAAATCTATAGCCACCAAAATATTCAATTACTCCAATGCTGTCCAGGAGTTTGACTGGAACTTATATACGTCAGGAGGCTATAGTTGTGATTGTGAAGCGTCGAACTTTATCTATACACCATGCAAACATATTGTGACTGGTGACCTTGATGTGGTGAGTGATAAGGATCTGAAATTACTCCTGATGAAGGGACCTAAATATAGAGAGCCAAGAAGAATAAATCTGAAAGCCGACCATAAGATAGCCCTGTCTGCATTGGAACAGTACGTTATTGATTGGTCTAAGCGAGAAAAAGTTGAACCTACAGTACTCGCTGATTGGCTGGACCTCACCAAGAGCAAGATCGTTGAAACAATCCGCCATATTGACAGAAGTACTCTTCCCCAAGCAAAACAAGTTCTGAGAAACCTCAATTCGCAAGAAGTTCTAGCAAATCTCCAGAGTAAATTCGTCATAGTCCCAGCAGACAAAGCTCCGAATAATACAATATTCATATGTAAATATTACTATTACCAGGTGCTGGTTAAAGAATTGAGTGTAGACATATCTTCATCAAATACGTCTACTTACTCCCAAACTGCATTTACTCTGGAAGATTTATTTAACAATCACAAAAAGTTTCTCAGGGAAAGAGGTATTTGTCTTCCAACCAATCATAACGACATACCAAAAATATACTGGACTCCAAAATGCATAAATCACCATACAAAGCTAGATTCATAGCTGGTTCTAGAAGCTGCACCACCAAGCTTCTTTCAACCCTATTGACGAGGGCCCTTCAGGAGGTAAAAGCATTTTGGGAAAGGTATTGCGCCACTATTTCTAAGAACTCTGGCGTTTAATGTATGTGGATATTGAAAAACTCAAAATGTCTTACGGAAGAGCTTGATGCTAAAGGTCACATACCGTACAGACATGTATCCACATGGGATTTCTCGACTCTCTATACTACGATCCCTCATCAGGACCTTATTGACCGTCTAAGTTCATTAATAGTATCTGTGTTCAAGAAAACTGATCGTAGATATATTAATGTAGGGAGCCATAAAGCATTCTTTAACTCTACTACATACAAGAGGTATCATTCATGGGATGTTCTTTGTTTATAGAGTTGCTTGAATTTCTCATTAAAAATATCTATGTGAAATTTGGCAACACAATATATCAACAGCATATAGGTATTCCAATGGGTACTAATTGCGCACCCCTGTTGGCTGACCTGTATCTGTTCTCTTATGAATATGACTATATGCAGGCACTTTCAAAAACCGATCCATTCAAAGCCCGTTCCTTCTCTTTCACCAAACGCTATATAGACGATCTTATCGCTGTGGATAATCGCTATATAAATGACGCAATGAAGGATATATATCCACCTTCACTAGATTTGAAGGAAACTACAGATAACCCTACATGCTCATCATATTTAGACCTATATCTCTATAAAAATGAAGCGGACCTTCTCTCTCGTCGAGTGTATGACAAAAGAGATGATTACAATTTCGACATCGTAAACTATCCCTTTCTGGACAGTAATATTCCAGTGGGACCTGCATATGGCGTATACATATCACGCCTAGTAGCATTTCCTAGATCCTGTGTTAAATATGACGATTTTAATCAACGTCACAAAACATTGTTGCAGAAAATTATAAAACAGGGCTACACCACCAAGCGCCTCCACTCAAAGTTTCTCAAATTTGGCGATACTTATCGCATGCTGATAGCAAAATACGAGCGTAGCGTGCAAGATCTATGGCGTTACGTTTCGTAACTTGTGTCTAATTCCGCTTAACCCGGGGCTAGGGGCCGTATGAACCCTTGTGCTTCAAGATCCTCATGGTACTCATATGAACAGTCACAATCAAAGCGTGACTGAGATACATCATTCTTTAGATGACGACTTTACAAAAAATATTATGGATTAAAATACTGATCAGCGATACGGATTTGATATTTTGGAACATCATGATGTCTTGCCGGCATCATTGAAAACTGTTGACCGCTTCTCTCTTGCAGGAAACAAGCCTATGCTTATGTATACTATGATTGTCTTTTTGAATTTGGTGCTAATACTGTTATGTGGAAAATGGAATAGGTCTTTGGATTATGGACGCGGATATTCTCTAATGGACGACGGCTGGATTATGAATGACGGACTAGACGCTTGTAATTCAGAATGTCATGCAATGACTCAAGTGAATATATATATATATGAAATAAAAGTTGTATTTCGTGTTGTTTCATTTTCAGATCATTTCCTCGAGGCGCTGTATGATTTAGATTTCCTGTTGTCACCATCTGATAATATGGGGTGTGTAATATTTTTCTTTAACCCACGTCATCGTTTTTTTTTGTTTTTTTTTATTATCTCTTATACGTGTTCCATTAGTTTCTTCTAGTTCTTTTATTCGCTTCTAATAACTTTATCTCGATGTTTTACCTATTTTTTCAATTAAATTAGGTTTTTTATCCCCCTATAGAAATATTAACGTTTTCTCGAAGCGTGTATGGAAATGGCGCGGCACTATGTTACCTGCCTCGTGTGTCGAAGGTCCATGGTTCGATTCACGGCCGACACGGATTTTTTTTTTCTTCATTCTTTAAATTTTTCTCGTCTTTAGGAATATTCTCCGATATATTTTATTCGCTTATAATAACTTTATCTCGATGTTTTACCTATTTTTTCAATTAAATTAGAAATTATTGAAATATTAACGGTTTCTCGAACCGTGTATGGAAATGACGCGGTGCTATGTCGCAGTAACCTCGTTCAATTACGTATACAATTTCAGCTTAACGGAGAATGAACTTATCGATGATTTGGCTCGACAGTGGGAACGGGTACACGAAGAGGGAAGAATTAACCGGTAAAGTATAAATTTATTTATTGCGTGAAAACAATATGTTGAGGTATACCGTTGTAAGAAACTAGTGGTCCGGTCAGAAAAATAAATAAAGCTTTATTTTTTCTTCTAGTACGAACGAAATCAAAGGAAAACGTGCGGAAGACAAAGGAGAGAGCGCTGCTAGTATAGAGAAGAAAAGACGCATCGACAGTAATGAACAGCCTCTGACGTCATCCGTCGAGAGTCCGGACGTCATCGTGATTTCTGATGATGATGACTTCGTAGAAATAACCTCGAAAAGGTAATGATAAGTGTTTTTCTTTAAATCTTTTTATAAAGCGCTAATGAAATATGTTTTTTATTAAAACTAATTTTTTGTTATTACAGTTCAGCCCCTAAGACGGAGTCTAAGGGGAAAAAAGGGAAATCAAAAGGAATTACAACACATATAAGGGAAGTGGGAAGAGGTGCCGACATACTGACTGCGTCACATGACTTCACAGAATAGTCCTCTGGTTAACCTATTCTAAAGCACATACCAAGAATCTAGCAATTCGTGATATGTGTTGTATCTCAGGTACGCTTTTATTGTACCTGTTCATGTGGCAACTTGGATGATATGACCACACGGCCCCTAGCACCGGCATAAGCGGTATTAGATACAAATCTAGAGAGCTATGATGGAAATGCTCTGACAACTCGTATACTGGTAATTGGTGAGCTGTTTCGCTGTGACAACTCGCACATTGGAGATTGGTGAGCTGTATCGTCGTCAGATGTAAATGACGGCATTTAACACAAAAGGCTAGTCTGTAAGGCCCGATGTAGACCCAGCATCAACTTCCCACAAGTGCCAACATATATCAAAGACCAAAAGGTCTGTACAGGGGGCGGGCCTCGGGGACGAAACGTCCACCAGCAGAATCTCGCCATATACAGGAACAAATTACAACACATATAAGGGAAGTGGGAAGAGGTGCTGACATACTGACTGCGTCACATGACTTCACAGAATAGTCCTCTGGTTAACCTATTCTAAAGCACATACCAAGAATCTAACAATTCGTGATATGTGTTGTATCTCAGGTACGCTTTTATTGTACCTGTTCATGTGGCAACTTGGATGATATGACCACACGGCCCTAGCACCGGCATAAGCGGTATTAGATACAAATCTAGAGAGCTATGATGGAAATGCTCTGACAACTCGTATACTGGTAATTGCTGAGCTGTTTCGCTGTGACAACTCGTACATTGGAGATTGGTGAGCTGTATCGTCGTCAGATGTAAATGACGGCATTTAACACAAAAGGCTAGTCTGTAAGGCCCGATGTCGACCCAGCATCAACTTCCCACAAGTGCCAACATATATCAAAGACCAAAAGGTCTGTACAGGGGGCGGGCCTCGGGGACGAAACGTCCACCAGCAGAATCTCGCCATATACAGGAACAAATTACAACACATATAAGGGAAGTGGGAAACCACGAAACGCAGGGGAGTCAAAGGTGAGAGCTCTGCCGGTATAGAGAAGAAAAGATGCATCGATAGTAATGAACAGCCTGTGACGTCATCCGTCGTGAGTCCGAACGTCATCGTGATTTCTGATGATGACGACTTCGCAGAAATAACGCCGATAAGGTAATGTTACGTATTTCTTTTTTAAAAATCTTTTCATAATGCGCGACCGAAATATGTTTTTTTATTCTTATTTTTATATTTTTT
>JAVTVY010036988.1:0-16104 GCA_036873755.1 Hanleya hanleyi
TTTTGTGGGTGTTACTATGGGTTGTGGGGTCTCGTTTTTCTCGTTTCGCCGAGAAAAACACAATGGGAGGGGTCCCGGAGCGAATCGGTGAAATCTTTGGGAAAAGTCACCGAGGTCTGTATATAGGCTCATACTGGCTATATGGGGGGAGGGGTGGTCAATTTTTTGTGTGAGTGTTACTATGGATTGTGGGGTTTCGATTTTCTCGTCTCACCGAGAAAACACAATGGGAGGGGTCCCGGAGCGAATCGGTGAAATTTTTGGGAAAAGTCACCGAGGTCTGTATATAGCCCCATGTAGTCCTATACTGGCTATATGGGGGGAGGGGTGGTCAAATTTTTTTTGTGGGTGTTACTATGGGTTGTAGGGTCTCGTTTTTCTCGTTTCGCCGAAAAAAACACAATGGGATTGTGGGGTTTCGATTTTCTCGTCTCACCGAGAAAACACAATGGGAGGGGTCCCGGAGCGAATCGGTGAAATTTTTGGGAAAACTCACCGAGGTCTGTATATAGGCTCATACTGGCTATATGGGGGAGGGGTGGTCAATTTTTTTGTGGGTGTTACTATGGGTTGTGGGGTCTCGTTTTTCTCGTCTCGCCGAGAAAAACACAATGGGAGGGGTCCCGAAGCGAACCGGTGAAATTTTTGCAAAAAGTCACCGAGGTCTGTATATAGGCTCATACTGGCTATATGGGAGGAGAGATGATCAATTTTTTTGTGGGTGTTATTATGGGTTGTGGGGTCTCGTTTTTCTCGTTTCGCCGAGAAAAACACAATGGGAAGGGTTTCGAAGCGAAACAGTGAAATTGTTGGAAAAAGTTCACCGAGGCCTGGGTAGGCTCATATAGCCCCATACTGACTATGGGGGTATAGGTCCATACTGGGTGGACGTTTTGGGGTCTAGGTGAGCCCCTAATGATCCTATGGTGTCGTGTCAGGTCTTATTTTGAAGCTCTCGTGGACTAATAGTTCGTCCGTCTTCAATATTCTGCGCATGCGCAGTCTGGCCGTAGTATAGAAAGCAGGCATTTTGGGGGGTATGTGGGTGTGTGTTTGGGGTAGAGATGGACCGCTATTGGTCCGAATGGGTCGTGGAAGGTGTCAAAGTGAAGCTTGTGAGGGGTAGAGTCAGAATGGTGTATTTTTAAGTGCAAATCGCGTCAATCTGCACATGCGCAGTTGGTTGTTTTTAGTAAAGTGACTATTTTGGGGCAGTGCAAGAAGGTATTTGGTGTCGAGATGGACCATCCTTGGTCCGAATGCATCGTGCGGGGTGTTCTTTTGTAGCTCTCGAGGAGTAGAACCCGATTTGAGGGGTGTTCACGTCATCTGTGACGTAATTGGTGACGTCATCAGTACGAGTAGTAGCCAAAGTGGACATTTTGGGGGCAGTGAAGGAAGGTATTTGGTGTAGAGAGGGACCATCCTTGGTCCGAATGCGTCGTGTGAGGTGTCATCTTGTAGCAACGACCGCCAACGCTAAGCTTAACGCTTCAACGCACTGGTGAAATAACTCAGAAGTTCTGATTTTCTAGATATTCCATGGAATTGTCACTAATTCTTCGAAATGCAGTGACGCCCGTCAACGCTCGTAGTTACGCCTTAACGCTCTAACATAACGCCTTGACGCCATGATATAGACCGGAGACAGAACAACAACAACAACAAGGATGACACTTGAGAGAACAACAACAAGAAGAAGTTTTTTCATATAGTTTATTTTCCCCAATGTTACATCATACCCACGATGGGGGAGCCGCGTTGGGTATGTTTACAACTCAAAAAGACTCTTGCCCAATCAGAGGCCACCATTTGCATCTGTCATATTCGTTTCTGTCCGTTAGATGTATTCTTGTCCAATCAGACGTCGCCATTTCAGAAAGTTCCATCTTTGCTCGGTGTGACCTGAGCGTCGTCGGGCAGGCCTGGATATTTTTCGGGCAGCATGTCCTGAAACAGTTGTTTGCGCATTCTGATCGCATTTTCCAGGGCCTCGGTGGGTGGTAGCCCCATAGTCTCTTCCAAGTGACGCTTGGTCTTCATGATGGACCTGTGCGTGGGGTCGCCTTTCATTTCAAGCGGTAGTAAGGTATACTGTTCATAGATCGCCATGGCTGTTTTCCTGATGCGGTGGCGCATTTGGGTGTACGCCTGTTGTTAGTTATCCTCTCCGGCGTCCTCGATCGCTGCAGCGTAAGTATTGATAGCTGCTGTCACAATACGACCCCAGAAGGTAGGTTCTGCCTCAGTTTCCACGGACGTAGGCTGACTATCTGAGGTCAAGCTCTCCGTATCACTAGATAGACTCTTAGCAATCTCTGTTTCGGTATCAGTCGATACACCCTCAGCAGTCTCTGTATCAGCATCCGCCTCAACGGACTCCTCGGACTCTTCAATCCCATGTATATTTTTCTGGTGTCGCATCATATCGTAATGTCTGGTGAACGTGCGTTCGCACTCAGAGCAAGCATAAGCCATGTTGACGGTTGAACGTCGACTGTGCGTGTTTTTGGAAATACGCTTGCTTTTATAGACAGTAACGCCCATCAACGCTTAGATTAACGCTTCAACGCCCTGGTGAATTAGCTCAGAAGTTCTGATTTCCATTGAATTGACACCAATTCATCGAAATGCAGCGACGCCCGTCAACGCCCGTCATTACGCCTTAACGCCCGTCTCAACGCCTTAACACACTTTCTTAACGCTTTAACGTCGCTTAATGATGCGTTCGAACAAATGTTTCTTTTGTTCCCATTGCTCTGAAATACGCCGCTTTCCAGTTCATGCCCGAGGTTTTCAACATCGACGCTGTTCTTCAATTTCCATATGGACTGGGTCCTTATCCAACAATTTCATATGGGTCACGAGGTCGACACACCGCTGACGTAAAGCCCGTCGTAGTCTGGGTGCCAATCTGTGCTTTGTGCTCTGTCAATGGGATTGGAGAACAACACAAAGTATTGGCAGTTCAAGGCAATATCTCTGGACGCCTTCCCTTGAGGAAAGATATTCTGGGTCAAATAGATGACGGACAGATTCCTATGATGGGATCCTTTAGTAAACAAGTCGGCAACGTGTGAATTGTCCTTGGCCGCACTCATCAGATCATCTAGCACTACCACGTTGGTATGCTCGGGGTCAAAGTAATACGGTTTGTCTATGTCGTGAGGAATCCCTGTGACGAAACTCACATTCTGTAATCGCGTAGTTTCGTAGGCGGGCTGCCATTGGCTATAACACCAAACAACACGTGTCTAAGAACTTCGTCACCCAGGACGTCTTTCCACATGTCGTAGAGCCGCTCACCGTTATCGTATAGGGATGCTCTACTGCACTTGTTGGACCTATAGCGGGACTTGGCGGTGTCTCTTGGTTGTGTTTGCCTTGAATGTGCCTGAGCATACTATCGCGACGAGAGAAGGTTCTCTGACAGAACGTACACGTACACGACATGTTGATCTGTCGACCAATACATAAGGACTGATGAGGGACACATGTTCATTCTTATATGTACAGACACCACCACCAACACCACCACCACACACTACCACCACACACACACATACCACCACCACCACATTCCACCACCACCACCACCACCACCGCCGCCACCGGGCGTTGACGGGCGTCAACGCCCGGTGGAGCTCCCGTGTGGCAGAGCTCTTGGATCGGAGCTCTTGGAGCTCAAAGCCTGTGGAGCTCAGAGCTCGGAAGTAACATTTGCATATGACCTCTGTGAGGTCAATTCCGCTTCCGTTCATGTGACCGGAATTGACCTTTGACCCCTGCGCGCAATTTTTAACAATACCGGATAAAAATTGGGCGCAGGGGTCAAAGGTCAGGTCCGGTCACGTGAACGGAAGCGGAAGTGACCTCACAGAGGTCATATGCAAATGTCACTTCCGAGCTCTGAGCTCCACAGGCTTTGAGCTCCAAGAGCTCCGATCCAAGAGCTCTGCCACACGGGAGCCCCCACCACCACCACCGGGCGTTGACGCCCGTCAACGCCCGGTGGTGGGATTCCTCACGACATAGACACGGTGGTGGTGGTGGTTGTGGTGGAATGTGGTGGTGGTGGTGTGTGTGTGTGTGTGTGTGTGGTGGTAGTGTGTGGTGGTGGTGTTGGTGGTGGTGTCTGTACATATAAGAATGAAGATGTGTCCCCCATCAATCCTTATGTGTTGGTCGACAGATCAACATGTCATGTACGTGTACGTTCTGTCAGAGAACCTTCTCTCGTCGCGATAGTATGCTCAGGCACATTCAAGGCAAACACAACCAAGAGACGCCGCCAAATCCCGCTATAGGCCCAACAAGTGCAGTAGAGCATCCCTATACGATGACGGTGAGCGGCCCTACGACATGTGGAAAGACGTCCTGGGTGATGAAGTTCTTAGAGGAAGGTGTGGCAAGCCCAGCTCCGACACGTGTTGTTTGGTGTTATAGCCAATGGCAGCCCGCCTACGAAACTACGCGATTACAGAATGTGAGTGTCGTCCCAGGGATTCCTCACGACATAGACGAACCGTGTTACTTTGGCCCCGAGCAGACCAACGTGGTAGTGCTAGATGATCTGATGAGAGCGGCCAAGGACAATTCACTTGTTTACTGAAGGATCCCATCATAGGAATCTGTCCGTCATCTATTTGACCTACAATCTCTTTCCTCAAGGGAAGGCGTCCCGAGATATTGCCTTGAACTGCCAATACTTTGTGTTGTTCTCAATCCCATTGACAGAGCACAAATCCGTGTGTTTGGTAGTCGAATTTATCCTCAGAACATCGACCATTTCATGCAGGCGTTTCAAGGGGCAACAAGTCGTCCGTACGGCTACCTATTCGTAGATTTAAAAGCCCATACCCCCGAAGATCGCCGGCTGACGACCCACCTGCTACCCGGCGAGGGATCACCGCAACGTCATATACCCCAACACCATCCACCGAGTCCACATCTGGTAGAGCAGCAGCAGCAGCCCAACCCCATACAGCGGGGCCCCTTCATACCATCAGTCCCGGAATATCACCCAACCGTGAAGGACCAACTCAAACCCGTACAAGGGAATGAACATAATGTGAACTCGAGGCTATGGAAGGATTTGTTCACAGAAAGTATGAACGCCGAGATGGGCAAGACGTTGAGGATCACAGAAAACAAGTTTCAACGCAAAGGGTATTCGAAAGAGGAAGTCGCAATTTTAGCCCATAACAGATTGGCACCCAAACTACGACGGGCTTTACGTCAGCGGTATGTCGACCTCGTGACCCATATGAAATTGTTGGATAAGGACCCAGTCCATATGGAAATTGAAAGAACAGCGTCGATGTTGAAAACCCCGGGCATGAACTGGAAAGCGGCGTATGTCAGAGCAATAGCACAAAAGAAACATTTGCTCGAACGCATCATTAAACGACGTTGAAGCGTTAAGAAAGTGTGTTAAGGCGTTGAGACGGGCGTTAAGGCGTCACGACGGGCGTTGACGGGCGTCACTGCATTTCGATGAATTGGTGTCAATTCCATGGAAATCAGAGCTTCTGAGCTAATTCACCAGGGCGTTGAAGCGTTAAGCTAAGCGTTGATGGGCGCTACGTCCGTGGAAAGTGAGGCAGAACCTACCTTCTTGGATCGTATTGTGACAGTAGCTATCAATACTTACGCTGCAGCGATCGAGGACGCCGGAGAGGATAATTTACAACAGGCATACACCCAAATGCGCCCCCGCATCAGGAAAACAGCCATGGCGATCTATGAACAGCATACCTTACTACCGCTTGAAATGAAAGGCGACCCCACGCACAGGTCCATCATGAAGACCAAGCGTCACTTGGAAGAGACTATGGGGCTACCACCCACCGAGGCCCTGGAAAATGCGATCAGAATGCGCAAACAACTGTTTCAGGACATGCTGCCCGAAGAATATCCAGGCCTGCCCGACGACGCTCAGGTCACACCGAGCAAAGATGGAACTTTCTGAAATGGCGACTTCTGATTGGACAAGAATACATCTAACGGACAGGAACGAATATGACAGATGCAAATGGCGGCCTCTGATTGGGCAAGAGTCTTTTTGAGTTGTAAACATACCCAACGCGGCTCCCCCAGCGTGGGTATGATGTAAAATTGGGGAAAATAAACTATATGAAAAAAACTTCTTGTTGTTGTTGTTCTCTCAAGTGTCATCCTTGTTGTTGTTGTTGTTCTCTCTCCGGTCTATATCATGGCGTCAAGGCGTTATGTTAGGGCGTTAAGGCGTAACTACGAGCGTTGACGGGCGTCACTGCATTTCGAAGAATTAGTGACAATTCCATGGAATATCTAGAAAATCAGAACTTCTGAGCTATTTCACCAGGGCGTTGAAGCGTTAAGCTTGGCGTTGGCGGTCGTTGCTACAAGATGACAACTCACACGACGCATTCGGACCAAGGATGGTCCCTCTCTACACCAAATACCTTCCTTCACTGCCCCAAAATGTCCACTTTGGCTACTACTCGTACTGATGACGTCACCAATGACGTCACAGATAACGTGGACAGCCCTCAAATCGGGGTCTACACCCCGAGCGCTACAAAATGACACCTCACACGACGCATTCGGACCAAGGATGGTCCATCTCTACACAAAATACCTTCCTTCACTGCCCCAAAATGTCCACTTTCGCTACTACTCGTACTGATGACGTTACCGATGACGTCACATATGACGTGGACAGCCCTCAAATCGGGATCTACACCCCGAGAGCTACAAAAGAACACCCCTCACGATGCATTCGGACCAAGGATGGTCCATCTCGACACCAAATACCTTCCTGCACTGCCCCAAAATGACCTCTGTACTTACTACAACCAACTGCGCATGCGCAGATTGACGAGACTTGCACTTAAAAATACGCCATTCTGACTCTACCCCACACAAACTTCACTTTGACACCTTCCACGACCCATTCGAACCAATAGCGGTCCATCTCTACCCCAAACACACACCCACATACCCCCCAAAATGCCTGCTTTCTATAATAAGGCCAGACTGCGCATGCGTAGAGTATTGAAGACGAACGAACTATTAGTCCAGGCGGATGCTCCTCCACGAGAGTTTCAAAATAAGACCTGACACGACACCATAGGATCATTAGGAGCTCACCTAGACACCAAAACGTCCACCCAGTATGGGCCTATACCCCCATAGCCAGTATGGGGCTACATGAGCCTACCCAGGCCTCGGTGAACTTTTTCCAAAAATTTCACCGTTTCGCTTCTAAACCCTTCTCATTGTGTTTTTCTCGGCGAGACGAGAAAAACGAGACCCCACAACCCATAGTAACGCCCACAAAAAAAATTGACCACCTCTCCTCCCATATAGCCAGTATGAGCCTATATACAGACCTCGGTGACTTTTCCCAAAAATTTCACCGATTCGCTCCGGGACCCCTCCCATTGTGTTTTTCTCGGCGAGACGAGAAAAACGAGACCCCACAACCCATAGTAATGCCCACAAAAAAATTTGACCACCCCTCCCCCCATATAGCCAGTATGGCACTATATCGGGCTATATACCGGTGACTTTTTCCCAAAATTTCACCGATTCGCTCCGGGACCCCTCCCATTGTGTTTTTCTCGGCGAGACGAGAAAAACGAGACCCCACAACCCATAGTAACACCCACAAACAAAATTGACCACCCCTCCCCCCATATAGCCAGTATGAGCCTATATACAGACCTCGGTGACTTTTCCCAAAAATTTCACCGATTCGCTCCGGGACCCCTCCCATTGTGTTTTTCTCGGCGAGACGAGAAAAACGAGACCCCACAATCCATAGTAACACTCACAAAAAAAAATTGACCACCCCTCCTCCCATATAGCCAGTATGAGCCTATATACAGACCTCTGTGACTTTTCCCAAAAATTTCACCGATTCGCTCCGGGACCCCTCCCATTGTGTTTTTCTCGGCGAAACGAGAAAAACGAGACTCCACAACCCATAGTAACACCCACAAAATCACAAAAATGTGATCACCCCTCCCCCCATATAGCCAGTATGGAGCTATATGGGGATATACCCATACAGGCATTTCCCCGTATATTGTATATTGTTCGAGTCCGTGTTCCGCTTTTTATTTATTTATATATTTATTTATTCTGTGAAACACCCATGACATGACTGAAGAGAGCCTCACTCGGCCCAATGGAACCATGCAGCCTGGAACTCTTCTGTGTTGGAGGTAGTTTTTGGTCTCTTGAGCTGGTGGCGCCATCGTGATGACGTCATCAGTTTATGTGTACTTTCCGGATATTAAAAGGTCCCACCAAGAGCTCTGCCACATACCCCAGGGTGTAGTCTATAGTTGCGGATTTTTGGTCCCCCTCAAATTCTTTGAAATTAAAATTCCACCAGGTTTGACCCCATGAGAATTTTTGTTGGCTTTTTGTTCATTGATATTTGTGATATCATTCAGTTGACTGGTTGATTGGCTTCAAATCAGTACTTGGTATTTTGCCAGTAGGATTGGGCCATGCCTCACTATGCAGATGGAAGTGTGAAAGTGTGGCTGTGAATTGGGGCCATTTTCAGCTTACGAGCACATGGCATACTTTACGGTGTAAAAGTGAGCTTGAAAACCGCCTGGTCGACACCCTATTTTCTTTGCCAATTCTTGTTGGTCCTTGGACTGGGCACAGTGTCGGTGAGTTTCAGGACAATCGATTGTCAAGTTTTTTCTTTGGTGGAGGGGGGAATATTACCCATTTTGGACCAATTTTAGAGGATTTTCCTAAAGTTTGAAGCAAGTTCAGTATGGGTTATGGGGACCCTGATTTTCGTCAACAAGGCTTACATCTGTCTCGGCTTTATGTCAAGAGCCTACTCTTTCAGAAAATATATAGTTCTATGGGGGTTCTCTCATAACACGATTGCTGTTTAGCATAAAATGAACCTGCCTACTGTTTAATTTCAGATGCCATGGCCCTTCTATGGACTGCTACCTATATGACAGAACAGGCACTTTCTCAGGTAACATTAAATTGGCATATCTGGCTAAAAAATTTCCATCCAGAACTAATATTGTTTACTATCAAGTTGAACACAATTCAAAACAATGCTATTCACACCCAACACAGGACTGAAATAATTGAACCAGCACAGGGGCATGGATCGGAAAGGGGGGGGAGGGATAACTCTTAGCATGGCCAGAAAATATCTGTTACAAGATGTGTAGAATTGCCAACATCAATGTTGGTGTTTTATCGGGAGGGGTAGGGGGGTGTCAATTGTCCCAGGAATTTCCCAGAAGTTTTAGTGTCACAGAATAATTCATCTGGGACCATTAAACAGCCCTACCACACCCCCCCCCCCCACCCCCCTCCCATAAAACCAGCATTGGAGATGGCAATACTATACACAATGTAACAGATATTCCCCTGTCATGCTAAGAGTTATCCACCCCTTCCCCCCCCCTTCTAGCCCAAGCTCCTGTGCTGGTTTCATACTTCCAGTCCTGTGTTGGGTGGGAATATCATTGTTTTGAATTGTGTTCAACATGATAGAAAACAATATTAGTACTGAATGCAAAATTTTCAGTCAAATATATTCAAATTCGACATAGCGGTCCAGCCTGACAAAATGGCGTCGCAAAAACTGTCAAAATATGAATGGGGTAGGGGGAAAGGTATCGCTCTGTTTTATCTTAATATGACTTTCAACCATTGAGTGTCATATATCATTATACTTGTACAGACCCATAGATTGAAAGGAGTAGATAAAAAAAATCCACAAAAAGTACCCTTCACTTAAAGGGTGTAGTCTATAGTTACGGATTTTTGGTCCCCCTCAAATTCTTTGAAATTAAAATTCCACCAGGTTTGACCCCATGAGAATTTTTGTTGGCTTTTTGTTTATTGATATTTGTGATATCATTCAGTTGACTGGTTGATTGGCTTCAAATCAGTACTTGGTATTTTGCCAGTAGGATTGGGCCATGCCTCACTATGCAGATGGAAGTGTGAAAGTGTGGCTGTGAATTGGGGCCATTTTCAGCTTACGAGCACATGGCATACTTTACGGTGTAAAAGTGAGCTTGAAAACCGCCTGGTCGACACCCTATTTTCTTTGCCAATTTTTGTTGGTCCTTGGACTGGGCACAGTGTCGGTGAGTTTCAGGACAATCGATTGTCAAGTTTTTTCTTTGGTGGAGGGGGAATATTACCCATTTTGGACCAATTTTAGAGGATTTTCCTGAAGTTTGAAGCAAGTTCGGTATGGGTTATGGGGACCCTGATTTTCGTCAACAAGGCTTACATCTGTCTCGGCTTTATGTCAAGAGCCTACTCTTTCAGAAAATATATAGTTCTATGGGGGTTCTCTCATAACACGGTTGCTGTTTAGCATAAAATGAACCTGCCTACTGTTTAATTTCAGATGCCATGGCCCTTCTATGGACTGCTACCTATATGACAGAACAGGCATTTTCTCAGGTAACATTAAGTTTGCATATCTGACTAAAAAATTTCCATCCAGAACTAATACTGTTTTCTATCAAGTTGAACACAATTCAAAGCAATGCTATTCATACCCAACACAGGACTGAAATTATTAAAGCAGCACAGGGGCTTGAGCTAGAAAGGGGGGATGGGTAACTCTTAGCATGGCCAGGAAATATCTGTTAAAAGGTGTGTAGAATTGCCAACATCCATGTTGGTGTTTTATCGGGGGGAGGGAGGGGGGTTCAATTGTCCCAGGAATTTTTCGAAAGTTTTAGTGTCACAGAATAATTCCTCTGGGACCATTAAAACAGCCCTACCCCCCCCCATAAAACCAGCATTGGAGTTGGCAATACTATACTATACACAATGTAACAGATATTCCCCTGTTAAGAGTTATCCACCCCTCCCCCCCTTCAAGCCCAAGCCCCTGTGCTGGTTTCATAATTCCAGTTCTGTGTTGGGTGTGAATATCATTGTTTTGAATTGTGTTCAACATAATTGTAAACAATATTAGTACTGAATGCAAAATTTTCAGTCAGATATATTCAAATTTGACATAGCGGTCTAGCCTGACAAAATGGCGTCGCAAAAACTGTCAAAATATGAATGGGGTAGGGGGAAAGGTATCGCTCTGTTTTATCTTAATATGACTTTCAACCATTGAGTGTCATATATCATTATACTTGTACAGACCCATAGATTGAAAGGAGTAGATAAAAAAATCCACCAAAAGTACCCTTCACTTAAAGGGCTGTAGTCCACAGTTGCGGATTTTTGGTCCCCCTCAAATTCTTTGAAATTAAAATTCCACCAGGTTTGACCCCATGAGAATTTTTGTTGGCTTTTTGTTCATTGATATTTGTGATATCATTCAGTTGATTGGTTGATTGGCTTCAAATCAGTACTTGGTATTTTGCCAGTAGGATTGGGCCATGCCTCACTATGCAGATGGAAGTGTGAAAGTGTGGCTGTGAATTGGGGCCATTTTCAGCTTACGAGCACATGGCATACTTTACGGTGTAAAAGTGAGCTTGAAAACCGCCTGGTCGACACCCTATTTTCTTTGCCAATTTTTGTTGGTCCTTGGACTGGGCACAGTGTCGGTGAGTTTCAGGACAATCGATTGTCAAGTTTTTTCTTTGGTGGAGGGGGAATATTACCCATTTTGGACCAATTTTAGAGGATTTTCCTGAAGTTTGAAGCAAGTTCAGTATGGGTTATGGGGACCCTGATTTTCGTCAACAAGGCTTACATCTGTCTCGGCTTTATGTCAAGAGCCTACTCTTTCAGAAAATATATAGTTCTATGGGGGTTCTCTCATAACACGATTGCTGTTTAGCATAAAATGAACCTGCCTACTGTTTAATTTCAGATGCCATGGCCCTTCTATGGACTGCTACCCCACCCGTAGAGAGCCTCCCAAAGTTTCCCCTTAAATTTTACCCGGGGGAACAAATAAGTAGGTCAATATGGCTTTAAGTCACGGGACTATACTACTCCCAGCCGTATTGGATGGCTATTCTTTTCGTTGTTTAGTCGCAATAGTGTTCTGCTTTAGGCGCGACTGTTTGTCAAGTTATCTCTGGGCTGTACTGAACATGAGGTTATTATGCGGGACCCAGTTTTCATTATATTGGATGTTTCTCCAAGATGATCACAGGTAAATGCATGGAACTTACACGATATTAATTATAACATTGTATCGCCGTGTTATTGCAGTGATTTATCATGGATGGTGCGGCTTTTCTTATTTTGGCTACCGGTATGGCTCCGTTTGAGTTATCAATCAGATTCAGTTTTCACTATCAGGGGCCGCGGAGCCAGGGGGACTGGGGGGGCTTCAGCCCCCCCACTTTTCGGAGCTGTAATGTTATAAGCCCTATCTAGGGGCGACTTCAGCCCCCCCCACTTTATGGTCGAGATAGGGGTCAGCCCCCCCACTTTTGAATATGCTCCGCGGCGCCTGACTATTATGGCTACCGGCATATCTCTTCATCGAATACAGATAATTATAAATGTATGGAAATATTTCCATGTATTCCTAATATTGCAAAATGATGTCTACTTCATATACAGGTATATCTATAGCGCTTGAATGACATGATATAATAGCATTATCACACAAATATGTTTCTGTGGTGATATATCATGAAGGGTTCAGTTTTCGTTATTTTTCGTATTTTTCTGAAGCAGATATAGGTATGCATGGAATGTCATACGACTATCTGTGCATCATCGTGTTGGTGCAGTTGTGATGGAGTGTCCACTTGTTTGTTATTTTGGATAAATCCTTACCATATTTCCCCATTTTTGTCCTTTAATAACATAACTTTCAATTAAGGATTGACAGCGAATTTTTACGTCCTTCGTGGTGAACCTAAACAAACACTGTGCAAGGTTTATTTACGTCCATACTCAAACGAACGTACAAGAAACCACAGTCAATCCTTATAATTAAATTAATCAAGCAAAAACTTTTAAATAAGAAAAAAAAATGAATGTTTTGCGAACGATTTTATTTGGTTCAGTTCTTGCAACAGTAGAAAAAACGAATAAAGACATTCAACAATGAAAAGATCATCCAACAATGCTCCTAACTCTAGTTTTCAGTCCAAGGGTAAAGAAATGTATGGGTAACCTTTCAGTAACTTTTCAAACGCCTCCATTTAATGTTTCTCAAATTCTCTGATGTAAATATAGTACACTAGGGCAAAGAACGATTGTAGCGTGCAAGATCTGTGGCGATACGTTACATAACTTATGTCTAATTCCGCTTAGCCCACGACTAAATGCCGTTGGATATAATGTATTTTATATCGCCATTCTGTTCAAATAAGCTATCACAATCAAAGCATGACTGAGATGCATACTTTAGAAAACGACTTATAGTCTGTCCATTTTAATTAATCCAAATTTGACTTTGGAGCTTGTCAAAAATGAGTAGTTAACTCTTCATAAATTTTCTTTTTTGCATCGTGTAGAACAAACTGCACTTTACAAAATGACCACCATAATACTCCTTGATATCGATAATATATCACTGTTGAAATAACTTTATAATTCTCTCCATATAAAACCCCAGTACAGTTGTTTCATGTGTCGGGCCTCAATTACATGGAGAGACGTCATAATATATTCGTGTGTACTAGCACAAAGATCAACACTGCCGTGTACAGTCATAGAGGAGTGTGTGGTTCATCAATGGGCAATTTTATTGGGCATGGGATAAAAGCCACACTCCCACGGACTGCCTGTTATTACGTTTTACAGCATCAATGACCTTTGTGCCAGTCAGTATGAATACATTATGACGTCTCCCCATGTAATTGAGGCCGGGTACATGCAACAACTGTACTGGAGTTATTTTGGAGAGAATTGCAATGTTATTTCAAGAGTGATATATTTTCGATACCACGGAGAAATGGTAGTCATTTTGTAGAGTTTAGTTTGTTCTACACGCTGCAAAAAAAGAAAATTTAACATTGATTTTTGACAAGCTCCAAAGTGACGACGAATTAAAATGGACAGACTTTGGAAATTCATCTGGATAAAGAATGATGGTCTGTGATAATATTTCTTTTGCAAAAAAAGATTATCATGTTTGGCAGATTTCATTGAAAATTATCGACCTGTAGGAAAATATCCTGTGTATATATTATTTTTATTTCATACACATTTGGATAATTGATGCCGGTGTGATGGCTAAGAGTGTCCTGGAGATTAGTGTCCCTTTTCATATCCTTTTCCATTGCAACTGAGGACTGACACCTATCTCTAGTGTGGAGAAAAATGCCCTAGCTAGGTTAAAAAACTCGGAGCCACCGGATATTGTTAACCTCCACACCGGCCTGTGAAACAGGTCTTTCGAAAATTACACGGAAATTATTTTATGAACGATAGTAGTATACAAAGCGTCTTTCAGGTATTTAGCGCCTCACTGCTCATGCGCAGAACTTGGTGTGACGTCATAAGTGTGGTTGTGCGCATGCGTGAGTGGATGTGTGTGGAGTTGGATTCAAAATGGCGGCCTATTTATTTTCCACACACGACGACACAGTCCGCCATTTTGAATCCACCTCCACACACCGGTGCACTCATTGACACCGGTGTGTGGAGGTGGATTCAAAATGGTGGCCTGTGTCGTGGTGTGTGGAAAGTAAATAGGCCGCCATTTTGAATCCACCTCCACACACCGGTGTCAGTCAGTTCACTGGCAAAAAAAAAAGTTCCGGCAAAAAAAATAAAAAAAAATGTATTCATGCGCGGTGATGCGGTTTGGCCGTGGTTTTGGCGGTGATTCGGTCTCGGGAAAAAGCTTCCGCGGAGAAAAGTAGTCCCTAGATAAAATGGTCCGATTGGGTCGAGTGAGGTATCAAAGTGAAGCTTATGTGAAGGGCATCTAATGGGCTGGGTGTGGGGTTGAACTATCGGCCTTCTGCGCATGCGCGGTGGCCGAAGGGTATGAAAATAGCCGTGTTGGAGCTAGGGAAGCCCCTAAGGGTCCGATGGGGTCGAGTGAGGTATCAAAGTGAAGCTTATGTGAAGGGGCATCTAATGGGCTGGGTGTGGGGTTGAACTATCGGCATTCTGCGCATGCGCGGTGGCCGAAGGGTATGGAAATAGACGTTTTGGAGCTAGGGGCTTGACTACTGGTCCAGTGGGGTCGAGTGAGGTATCAAATTGAAGCTTACGTGAAGGGGCATCTGATGGACTGGGTGTGGGATTGAATTAGGGTGATTCTGCGCATGCGCGCGGCCAAAGGGTATGAAAATAGCCTTTTTGGAGCTAGGAGATTGACTACTGGTCCAGTGGTGTCGAGTGAGGTATCAAAGTGAAGCTTAGGTGAGGGGGCATCTAATGGGCTGGGTGTGGGATTGAAATATCGGCATTGTGCGCATGCGCGGTGGCCGAAGGGTATGAAAATAGCCTTTTTGGAGCTAGGAGATTGACTACTGGTCCAGTGGGGTCGAGTGAGGTATCAAATTGAAGGTTAGGTGAGGGGGCATGTAATGGGCTGGGTGTGGGGTTGAACTATCGGCATTCTGCGCATGCGCGGCGGCCGAAGGGTATGAAAATAGCCTTTTTGGAGCTAGGGGCTTGACTACTGGTCCAGTGGGGTCGAGTGAGGTATCAAATTGAAGCTTACGTGAAGGGGCATCTGATGGACTGGGTGTGGGGTTATTGGCGGCCTGTGTGGTTGTGTGGTGGGAGGTGAGTATCCGCCATTTTGTACCCACCTCCACCACACATCATCAATTGACAGGAGGTGGGTACAAGATGGCGGCTTGGTTTTAAGGGTGGTGGGAGGTGAGTATCCGCCATTTTTTGTGACCTGGGACTATGGGATGCATGTACTCACTTGGTTCTGGGTATTTGTCATCACGGGGAGGTCACGTGATCAGTTCAAGGTCATATCCATTTTTTCCATCACGGTTGTGCGCAGGTGTATGACGTCACTTCCGGTCTGCGTGAATCGGGCGTGACCTGGAAAAAGGATTGATCTGTAATCTGTGTTGTTGTTGTTGTTGTTGCTCCCTTTTTTTGGACTAACCCATCAGAATAGTACGTATCACGGACTACACCCGTAGAACTACATCTGGTCTATAAAACACGTCCCTCTGGATCCCACACCTT
>JAVTVY010036989.1:0-161022 GCA_036873755.1 Hanleya hanleyi
CATGGAAAGTGAGCCTTGCACAAACCGGAAGAACTGTAGATTGCCCCGTCTCCTTTGGATCTCACACATCATACCTTGAGCCTTATGGGTATCACAGTGTTGTTGTGCACACCCCAGGTCATGGTACATGTGATAATTAATGAGCCTCAGCTCCTAAGACAGCTTGTTGTCATAAGAGGCGACTAACCTTTGTGTGCGTGGGTGTAAAAAGGAATAGGACCCTACCCATGAGGCCCAGGTGTAAAAAAAAGAATAGAACCCTACCTGTGGGGTTGCCGGGTGTGAAAATCAAAAGGACCCAAAGGTCTGAAAAGGTCTGAAAGATCGTTAAATCATACTCATTCTCTATAAAACATGAAAAATCTGAACTTAATTTATTTCAACGTTATTTGCTCCCCACCTACATGTACAAATACAGACACGTACGTGTATATACATGTATATACATGTACAAATACAGACACGTACGTGTATATACATGTACAAATACAGACACGTACGTGTATATACATGTACAAATACAGACACGTACGTGTATATACATGTATTTATGCAATGATGACCAACAAGATATGTACTGCATATAATACATTTATTAAAGCATATAACAAATGAACACAATTAATATACAATTTGGGATAAGGGGGCAGACTCCCGCAGCTTCTCTCCTACTCTAATGCTAACAAAATAGTCGTAGGTGTTCAGGGGCCAAGGCAGGTCAGGATGCCTCCTGGCTGCAGGGGGTGGTACCCCTGAACAGTCGCCTACTCTAAACCTACTGAAAAGTCGCAGGGCTGACGAGAGGAACATGGCTATGTTGTCTCGGAGCGGTCCAAAGAGTAACTCGTCAGTAAATGATTTTGGGGGGAAAGAAAACAGTATGTTTTCCCCCCCAAAAATGGAAGTCTACCCCCAGCTGCTGAAGGTGGTGGTGGTGGGATGGTGGTAATTGAAATAAATTCGCAAGTTCTAAAGCATGTCTGGCCCCTATGGAGATCGGAGAAGAAAGAAAGATGGAGGCTGGGGGCCCCCCGGAGCTAGCTCCCTGGGGATAGAGATAAGAAATGGTTAGCCCATTGGTCATCTGCACATTAATGACCAAGCACATGGACCAGTCCACCAGCTGGGCTGGTCGGAATAACAGAATAGTCTACCCTCACAGGAGAAGGGGATGAAGGTCATCATTGCATAAACTACATCCAACAGGTTAAATTTCCAATATACATGTACAAATACAGACACGTACGTGTATATACATGTACAAATACAGACACGTACGTGTATATACATGTACAAATACAGACACGTACGTGTATGTATATATTGTTTACTGCAATATGAGGTCTGGTCCATTATTTTGGGGAATGTGTCAGATGTAACTTCACTCAAAGTTGTAACCTTGCAAATTGCATTTTACTACAAGGCTAGTTCATTGGCACATTTGGTCTGCGCGGATATTTGTAGGGTCATACATGTATTTTCCCTTGCAGTGAAGATTTATTTTGGTCGATTCTGCAACATTGCTTGAGCTAATCAAACTCACACTTCACTCGTTAGCATTGATTACCTGCCATTTGTATACATGAGAACACAAATTCAATGTCAGGGTACGAATTATAAAATGTTCAGGGCAGCCATTTCAAGGCCACTTTGGCCTTGCTGGCATCTAATTACCTATAATTTGCAAAGGGGCACCAAGGCAAACAGGGAGGGCATACAAAGCCATTGGCTTGTGCATGGCCTTGGGTGTAATTCGCACCCTGCAATGTGATTTCAATGAAATATGGCATACAGTAATTCCCCTAATAACTCAATCGCAGGAAATGACTTTTTCCACCAAAAAATCAGGGGTGATCAAATTTATCAGAACAGGAAGCTGGCAAATTGGTCCAAAATCCTGGCAAATTGGTCCAAAATCCTGGCAAATTGGTCCAAAATCCTGCAAATAATCCATTATTTTTAGTTGTTTTTAATGATCTTCTATGGTAAAATCTTTCCTCAAAATTGGGGGCGATTGAATTCTAATGGGGTGATTGAATTATTACAGGAATTACAATGTACCATAGATTTTGAATGAATTTACGTGTACCTGCATTGACCAGACTAAGATCGTAAAGTTAGGTAGATGTGACATATGCAAGTACAGGGCAGCCATCTTGGATATCAATGCGTTCACATCTATTTACTTTTGGCAATTTATGTTCCCCCATAAAAGCACGTCAAGGTTTCTTTTTTGAGCCAAACACGAAACCTTGGCCATCTTGCATAGTAGATCGTGTTTCACCCACTTTTGCTGTGTACAAATCTGTTGTCAGACGATGATGTACCATGGTCGTGATCTGATTGGGAAATATACACAGGATGTTGCTTTACTGATTGGCTGAATTTACAGACCTTGCTATTTCCAATATGATTCAGTCCCATTGTGTACCAGGAGTATCCAGAGCTGAAATGCATGTACCTCTGGTTTTAGTGAAGATGAAATTTTATAGAAACACATTAGATTCACATGGGCAGGGGTTGAAATGTTTGCTCAATGCCTAGGAGCCATTGGCCCCCAAGGTGAAATTTTTTGGGAGCCAAAATATTTTTTTAGGGGCCAGTTCCTTTATTTTATAATATTACCCTGGAATCATTCAACTTGTTTAATACAATAACGGAACCCCATAACTGATCAATGTCATCTGAACTATTGCTGTGAACTAACACAGAATTGCTGTGTACATGGATACTGAACATGATTTTGGTCATTTATGCAGAATGAACAAGTTCATTTGTTTTGCATCTTCAGACAATCCTGAGTCACCATCATGATGAGACTCTAGGACCAAGTTATTCCTACTTTTATGGGGTCTTGGCAAAATTAGATCCCAGGAGCCAAGAATTTTTTATTTTTATTTTTATTGTCAGTAAAATAAGAATACATCACTTTTGTAGCTCTGTTTATTATGTAGGTTTTTCCTAAGTTATGATCCCTTTTGTAACTGATGATAGTTGACATTTTAGACTTATAAATAATAAATTAAAGTAAAAATACTGACTACAGAAACTATTTAAATAATCCGCTTCCTGATTTTTCTCAAAGTCCGCTTCCGTATCTTTCTCAAATCCGCAATTTTGTGCATTTGTATAACCATGTGCTCTCTGTAATTTATGGATCACTGCAAACGATGTTTTTGGAGGCTGGCATTTGAAAAGTTGTTGACCAGAACTGAATTAAACTGACACCAGTATAAAGCAAAGGATCTAATGTAATTTACAAGAGCATATTATGGCCACAGTAACTGTGCAAACGGCACAAATTCCGTCAAGGCGAGTAGATTTACAACAACAACAACAACATGCTGTTTTTACTTTCGGAATGAAACGTGATAACTGACACGCTTGGGATTAAATGACTGGAACTTGTTAGTTTATGTCTCCCTAATCTGTAAGTAGACCTTCTTTTAGGCACTATTTTGGTAGTGAAAATGGATCACATTTGGACTTTGACCAAAATTATGCAGACTTGTTAAAAAAGTTTCAGGGGCCAAATGGCGAGTAGTGGGCAATTCTGTAGTCGCCAAAATGGATGTACGGTCGCATTTGGCGAGCTGGCGACCGGTTATTTCAACCCCTGCATGGGGTACAATTGCCAGAGAATTCCTATGAGGCAGGATTGTTAGAACCTAACTAGATTCTCATGGGGTAGAACTGCCAGAACCTGACTGGATTCCCATGGGGTGGAATTGCAAGAACCTAATTGGATTCTCATGGGGTGGAATTGCTAGAACTCAACTAAATTCCCATGGGTTGAAATGGCTAGAACCTCATTAGATTCATATGGGGTAGAATTGCCAGAAAATTCCAATGGGGCAGAACTGTTAGAACCTAACTAGATTCCCATAGGGTGGAAATGCTAGAACCAGACTGGATTCCCATGGAGTGGAATGGCTAGAATCAGACTGGATTCCCATCCATGGGATAGAACTGCCAGAACCAGACTGGATTCCAATGGGGCAGAATTGGTAGAACCAGACTGCATTCCCATGGGGTACAATTGCTAGACCCCATCTGCATTCCAATGGGATAGAGTTGTCAGAACCAGGCTGCAATCTCATGGGGTAGAATTGCTAGAAGTAAAGAACCCGACTGGATTTCCTTGTAATTGAATTGCTAGAACCAGACTGGATTCCCATGGGGTGGAATTTCTAGAACCTGATTAGATTCCCATGAGGTGAAATTGCCAGAAAATTCCCATGAGGTAGAATTGCTAGAATATAGCCATTCCCATGGGAATCTAGTTAACACCAGACTGGATTCCCTCTGTGGAATTGATAAAACCAGACTGGATTCCCATGACAGGGTAGAATTGCAAGAACCTGACTTGATTCCCATGAGGTAGAATTGCTAGAACCTGACTGGAGTTCAACTTCCATGGGGTGGAATTGCTAGAATGTGACTTCATTCCCATGGGTAGAATTGCCAGAACCAGAATGCATTCCCATGGGGTAGATTGCTAGAACCAAACTGCATGCAGATGGGGAGGAATTGTTATAAGCTGACAGGATTCCGATGAATTTTAACAAAGAGAAAAACGCCTGTCACACACATTTATTTATTAGGTTTCAAAGCTAATTTTTTTCTTTTTTCTTCTTCTTTTTTTCTTAAAGCAGGCAAGAAATGACTTTGGCATCAGCAAAATAACAACTAGAATACAATGTGATACTGCCTGTTTAGGGAGCTTCTTGAAATTGGGGAATGCCAAGAACTGGCATTTATAAGGCATTCCAGAGTGGCATGGTGCACCGAGTTGGAACTCCTAGGAACTCCATGGCATACTTTTTGGAAATCGGCAGACAAAGGATGGCTTATGCCATCCCATTTGGATAACCGGCATGCCATTCCTATCAAGGAACTCATGCCCTAATTTCAAGAAGCTCCCTTATCAGCATAAAATTAGGGAGTGTTGGTTGGATATTAATTTATTTGAATTGAAAACGAGTTGCTGATGTATTAAGACATTTCCATCTTAGTTCACCTTCTGCACTGATCGCAATTTTAAGCAATGGATCTGTGCTACAATCTTCATCCAACAAAATTACACGAGCGCAAACAGTCAATGTTATCATTCATACATGTGTATTTGATACCTTGGGTCAAGGCTTTCCTATGCTCACAAAATACTCGATTTTTTCTCTTGGCTGCACAAATATTTTTCTGGCCCTCTTGCAGTTGTAATTCTTGGTATACAGACAGCAGCTCTTTTATCATGTTTATTCTCCATGTGCTTGTAAATTGTAACTGTGATGTATTTAATTCAAGTTTGGGTTTCCCAATTTAATACTTTGACAAAGGATTAGCGCTGGTAGATCAACACGATGCATGACTCCCCGCTTAAATTTGTGGTTCATACTATACTATCATTAATCAGTGATAACTCCTCTAATAACTGAATTACCCTATCAAAATTCAATCACCCCCAACTTTGGGGACCATTCGTTGAATAGAAACTTTGGGGACCATTCGTTGAATAGAAACTTTGGGGACCATTCGGTATTTCAAATAAATTTGATCACCCTTTAAAATCATTGAAATAACGAAGATATAATAGCTTATACCCATTCATGATTTGTAACCATTTTGTCAACTTCTTGCTCTAATAAATTTGATCACCCCCACATTTCATGGTTGGAAATTTCACTTCCTGAGATTGAATTTTTTAGAGAGATTACCATAGACTATTATCCTCTTGAAGTTGCACTCCTCACCATGGCATTCGGCAATTGCTGAGGCAAATGTACAAAGCAAAATCAGTTCACCTCAGCTATTTTTGACATGGTGGTTGAGAGTGGGTTGGCAAAATGCCACAAAATATTTGCTGAGGTGGGTTTCTTTTTTTTTTCTTCTTTTTTTGCGAGCGCTGAAGTTGCCAAAATTATCATCAGTGCAAGCATAATGGTCCATAATTTGATGAATAATTTATAAAATGTACCATATTTAAACCAGTTACCAATGATTAAAACTGCCCTATGCTGTAGATACACTGGAGAGGAAAATTACGAACCACAAATGCACTCCGGGAGTCCTGTTGCATCAATGCAGCTGTCAGGTTATAATGGAGAGTAAATACCAAGTGAAGATCACTCTCACAAACCAGTGATCAGTCTTACCAATATGTAAAATCTAGGAGAGTGATCAACTGCTCTCGGAAATTTTATGAACATGACAGAGTGTATACCGATGTCGATGACAAACATTGAACACTTGGTTTTGGCACACCAGTTTGAGTTTTTGAAACACCACCGATCAAAATTGTCTCGGCATATGGACTGAACTGATATGATCAGCCCTTGAAAAAATAAAAAATTCTACAATGACAAAAAAACTCAGCACATTCAGTTCTCACATTTAACATCTAGTTAAATTTTGCAATCACAAAGAATTGATTATGTCATTTACCATGGCAACTGCTGAATGCTGTGGCTAATTTTTAAGGCTGTATGATTGAACGGGCATATAAAAAGGATTGCCGTTTACCACTATTCACCGGAATCCAGTTAGGTTTTCGCCTTTTTCCACCCATGGAAATCCACAAAAATATAAAATTTACATGTAATTTTTACATTTTTAAACTAAAACTTACCTTACTGACATATGCGTTCGTGTGCAAACACGGATCAACAAGTGAAGAAATTAAAACAATAGCACAGTTCATTTCCCGCCCAATCACCCACGCCAGCACTCAATCACAATAGATCTCCACTTCTTACGCGTAGCTGTAAAGATCCCAAGCGGGGAGGTCGGGTGGGACCATTACTCTGTCAGTAAGGTAAGTTTTAGTTTAAAAATGTAAAAATTACATGTAAATTTTATATATTTTTTACACAGTAAAACTGACCTTACTGACATATGCGAGAATCCCAAAGCAGGATGGAGGGAAGTCAAAGTGACAGTGACTAATGGCGTGAGGATTAGGCGGAAGTCAGCAAGAGACCTCATGCTGCCCATAAAACTTAAGAATAGGCTTCCATAAAGACTCAATAGTGACAGGGTCATATAACGGTATCGTAAACACTGTCCCTATAGTAAGCCCAGACCTCCCAGGCTAATCGGCGCTGACCTAATGGAAGTTATATACACGTACCCCCCCTTTTTTTGAAAGAAAGTTTTTTATGAGGAAACGTGTTCTACCATTAAAAACCGATAAAAACACACTAGGCCTCAAGTGTCTGTGTGCTGACCCGACCCCGGTGATCTGCTGTGCTGTCACCAGTGGTCCCAAGGAATATAGGTCATCCTTGATAAGTGTCATGTCTCTCAAGTAGTATGATGCGAAGGTTGTGTGAGGTCTCCAGTAACAAGTCCTCATAATATCAGTTACCGACCTGTTGGTCCACAGAGGCCAGGATGCCCCAAGCGCTCTGATTTCATGTGCAGAGACATCACACAACGCAGCCTGCATCGATGACACTCCATCGTAGGCAACCCAATAGTTTTGGAGAGCCAAGAAGAGATAGAGTTTTTTGATATCTCTTGTTGGCTCCGGGGACAAAATGGTATAAATAATCGCACGTAGTACTAGTCCGACTAAAATATACAGAAAGGGCACGAACCGGACACATAAGATTGTCCGATTCTAACCCTGAGGATAGGAAATCAGCTAAAGCTGGAACCCTGAATCTCTAGAAGAACAGTCGTACAGAGATTGGTTCTTGGCCACAAATTCAGGATGGTAAGTATTCAACATAAGTCCATCGTGAATCATGCCTAATTTCCCTAGCATCCAAAGCGTGTAGTTCTGACACGCATAGTTATAGGTTCGGACGGATGTTCTGAAAACTCCGTAGAACTAATGATGAATCCCATTAGGAAGATTTGGTACAGAAACAAGCCTGTCAATCCTAAACGATCTAACCAGAGATGTTAGATTAGGATCAGAGGCAGGATTAACGCCAGTAGAAAGGTTAATAATCCTAGATAATGCTGATCTGTAACCGTCCACCGTTGATGGAGCGAGACCCTCGTCTTGAAATAACAAGAAATCTGCTATCTGCTGAACAGAGGCAGAACGGGCATCAATGTTTCTTCCATAACACCACTCATGGAAGACCCTCCACTTCCCTTGATAACAAGCTGATGTGGAGGATCGAGTGGAAGCGACCATTCTTAGCGAAGCTTCCCTAGACAAACCCAACCTCAGAGAGCAGATCCCTGAGCACTTGCAAGCGTGCAGATGGAATGCCTGATGTTTGTGGCGGAAAATTGCTGACTTCGGTAGACGAAGTAGTTTTCCCAAAGAGGTAGTCGTCTTGAAACGTCTACCAGAATTCCAGAATGTCGGGAAACCACGGACGAGCTGGCCGCTAAGGGACAATTAGATAAACGACGCACGGATGCACGCATATCTTTGTAGAACTAGAGGCAGGATTGAAGGGGGCGTGTAAGCATAAGCTATATACCCGTCCAATCCTGCGATAGTGCATCGACTCCCACTGCTAGAGGATCCAGTACAGGGGACATATACAGAGGGAGTTGATGATTCAGGTGAGCAGCAAACAGATCTATCTGTGGTTGTTCCCAAATCTGAGCGATTTGGCGCAGAATGTCTGTGTGAAGCTGCCACTCCGTCGGCATAATCTGATGTTTCTCGACAATGCATCGACTAACACATTCAGATGTGCTGGTATGTGTCTGGCATGAAGTATGATATCGTTCAGCCAGCACAGATGGTAGAGAATCTCGGTCTGCTTCAGAAGCTTCGTGGACCGAGTTCCCCCATCTTGTAGATATAAGCTAAGACAGTTGGTTGTCTGTAGCTACCAGAACCGACAGACCTTAGAGGTCCAGTATCAATGAGAGTATTGCCCGATAGACGGCCATGAACTCATTGATATGGAATAACCTCTCCTGCGGAGTCCAGTAGCCTGATATCGACTTGGATCCGAGGTGGTCCCCATCCTTGCATCGAAACATCCGTGCACAGTGATTAGCTTGAAACGGAAGTAGTGTTACACCAGGCATCACGTTGAGAGGGTCCATCCACCATGATAGGTGATGTTTGACTACCTCTGTGACAGGAATCATGGATTCCTGTGCCTGTGTGGCCAAAGCTGATTTAAGTAAATCATTAGTGGCCGTAACTGTAATCGGGCTCGTAGAGTGACATCCTGGATGTCAGTAGACCGATTAATGATGCAAACTGGATGGCAGTATGGCAAGAATGTCTGATGAACAGTGGAATGTCGCGACATATCTTGCACCAACGAACTTCCGGTGGCCGAGCAATGACCAATTTGGTGTCGTACGCCACGCCTAGAAAGTTTCGCTGTTGTGACGGTGTTTTCTCCGATTTTTCCTCGTGCGGGAGATAACCCAGTAGTTCGAGGATGTGCTATACAAATATTGTATCGTATCGGAGTTGTAGTCTGCACATGTTCCTGATAATGGAATCGTCTAGGTAAAAAAGATATTTGATACTTCGACTGTGCAGATACGTCGCCACTGGCTGAAATATTCTGGTGAAAACCCAAGGGAAACTGGCTATACCGAAATGTAGGACCTGGAATAGGAAACGGCGAGCACCGACCATAAATCTCAGGTACTTTCGGTAACTTGGATGAATCGGGATATGCTTTTTTAGGTAAGCATCCTGAAGATTCAAAGAATTTAACCATTCCCCTTGAACCAGAGCGGTCTTGATGGACCGTAAGGACTCCATCCGAAAGTGTGGGGGTTTCATCAGGAAGTCCTTGTTCAGCCTGCGCAGATTGTAATCATGCGCATTTCCGGTGTATCCTTGTTTGGCACAAGAAAAACCGGAGAATAGAACCCGGGGTACCGGTCGTGGACCGGAAGTTCTATTACAGCATGCTTCTGGATAAGTGGCAAATCGTTGTCCTGCCATGGCAATAGAATTGACACAGCCGATATGTCACCCATCCCGCTGTTTCATATTTAGCAACCAAACCTTAGAACTTCCTGTACCGGAAGGTTGGGGTTAGGTGCTTATTACCAGTATTTCCCTTAGTTGTGAATAAACTGGTATTGCTGTTGCGGCTTATGACCAGATGACTGCTACTTCCTCTTCGATTTGTTATGAATCGGAAGTTGTCCGTCTGGAATGTTTGGTTGGGAAGCCAAAAACGTCTATAGACGTGCATAAGTGACCTCCGAACCACCCGCTCTAGGACTAGAAATAGGCTTAACCTATTCTATTGATAGCCAGAGAGACGGAATAATGCCATTAAACAACAGCGATTATGCATGCGATTACTCCTCAAAGTATCGTTGGGAACGAAATATGAAGAATAGTTCACCACCATTGATAGGTGAGACTAGTGTCTAGGTGAAGTATCATCGCCGCATTGAACGTGGATATGGCTAATGCGTTCGCATTAGATTTAAATATCCCGTTTTGTAGATCCACCAGTAATAACAGTTCATAACTATAACTGGTTGCTAACTTGAGTACGACAGCCTGCTCAACACAAAGCTGAGAACAATGGCTACCTCCTGTCGTATAACATCTTCAATAACAGAAGATTGGTTACTAGTTAGCAGGATCAAGATCTTGACCGGAATGTATTGCCATGTGAGATATAGGCGAACTCCGGTTCCAGATCAGTGACCTTAAAGTCACACGCTAAACCATGAATGTTGTACACTGGAGGTAGATTTCTCCCAAATTATGGGAAGTAAAATCGACCTAACGAGTGCACACGTGTCCGTTATTGCAGACAGGTCTTAGTCCAGCTAAAACTGTCCCAACAATGGAACGTAATCCATGAATAGCGTGTAACACAGGTAATGACGACGTCTGCTTGGCTGCCGTGGACGGAGCCTCTGCCATGATTTGAAGGCGAGAGGACGTCAGTGGCTGGGGTCTTATGATATCCGGGTATATTATATCTCGTAAAGAGTATGAAATACCTCGGAAAATACACGTCGCTATGGACCCTGATCATAATCAGGCCCGAGTATAGCGTCGATGTATGACCCCACGACGTCTCATCGATGGGTTGGACAACAGATCAAACGGAATTGACGTCCAAACCGGAAATTACGCAGAAACCTGAAGTGGTATGTGCGCATAACGGAAGTGGATGTCAAAAGTTGTCGGATTTGGTTTATCTCACCAAAACCCCGAAACTTCCGCATTGACCCGAGAGGAGACCGGAACATAAACGTGATCAAATGATCTAAGTCATTGAAGATCCGTTTGTACCGAAAGTCTCCACCCATCGGGAGATTGTCACATGCGGCATCATATGCCAGACCAGTACCCGCAGGTAACCGGAAATGGCTGCCGTATATGGTTTATGAGCCTTATATGGTTTCACCACCGGAAGTGGTGCAATAACCCGACTCAAAAACCGCGGTCCTCATAATGGACACGGAAAGGACAAATTGTTCTTACCGGAACCTAGAGAATGCCAAACTGGGACCCACAGAAACCAGAAAAGCATACCGGAAGTCGTTAAAATAGCCTCATATGGTTTAACCACGGAAAGTGGATCAACCGGACTCAACTCCCGGTCCTCATAACGGAACCGAAAAGGATAGAATATCCTTACCGGGACCTAGAGGATGCCATACTGGGACCCACAGGGACCAGAAAAGCAGACCGGAAGTAGTTAAAAGAGCCTTATATGGTTTAACCATCAAAGGTGGATCAACCCGACTCAACTTCCGGCCCCGCTGTGACTGAAACAATACCGAGTTTCGACTAACGCCCTTGGGAATTAGGTGTGAAACCGGCATTGTTCCTGCAGAACAATAGCCTCGACCCCTTGACAGCTAATCCGACTTACAGCATGCGGATTTTGTGTACATGGGACTTGATTTCACCCGAACTTGCGCAACAAGAGCCCAATACCTTTTAATAATGAGAGATGTTACGCAAGAACGTGGAATTTAGAACTCCTGGTGAAAACATGGATATATAGCTCTATATCCATAAGAAGCTACGTCTGCTGTGCTGTAATCAGTGATTTCATGGTAATACACGAGATCGCTGCAGCACTACTTACCAAGCCACGGACTGCCCTTGGAGCAACAAGGAGTGAAAAATTTTGGCCTTACCTGACCAAAATAATTCACCTGGTTAAGATACGGAGATATCCTCATAGGAACTCTCTTATATAGTATCACCCCAACAGTCCGTACGGGCCTACGTTCGATCTCACCACTCCCTCCGTGGGCCGTAGTATTGGTCCTCGTTCCCGACTGCGTCAGATCTTTTTAGAGGGCACGCTAATGGGAAATTCTAGTTCCATGGTGACATCAGTCGCTTGACCCGCATCCATTAACCATTAGTTATCGTCTTTTTCTTTCCTGTGGAAAGAAGAAAAAGGAGTTACGAATACTTGCGTTATTATTCTAACAATTCGTAACAAACTCGTCAATGGACTATCAACCAGAGCAGGCCACCTCGCTCTCACATTAAATAAATGGGAGGGCGGATAACATATAAAATTACTCCCGTACCGGGGAAATAACACAGCCCAGACCCGTTCCTAATTTTATACAGAAACATCAGGTTATAGTTGATACGCTATGCATCTATGGTTATATCACAAACAAAATGGCCGCAACCAGCAAAACAAACAGAGTGCAGATCGGCTTCGTTTTGGACTTCCACAGACGCTCCAGAACTTGAGGCTATTTTAGTTATCGTTAAATATTAGCAAGAATACTTCCCAAAGAATCTTATGGCTTGTAGTCTTGTAGACGATGTTTTCACTCGTTGTTCAAGGTAAATCCTTCCGTAAAACATTGGAGCTTTGACACACGATCTTTACAGCTGGCTGGCCAAGTAAAGAAGTGGAGATCTATTGTGATTGAGTGCTGGCGTGGGTGATTGGGCGGGAAATGAACTGTGCTATTGTTTTAATTTCTTCACTTGTTGATCCGTGTTTGCACACGAACGCATATGTCAGTAAGGTCAGTTTTACTGTGTAAAAAATATTCAACGTTATCATCTTATACCATGTATACAGTTATTTCACACTTTTTTCTGAAGGAGTAAAGGAAAATTATCACTACCCGGACATTTGTGATGCTCAATACCAGTACAGTACAGAGCATCAGCTATTTAGAAGTATCCATGGTTTTATTCCTTTGGACATGGCCAATCAAAATTTTGTGGTCACATCTACATAAATTGACAATTTAAATATAACTGGTTGTGCGAGAAATGAACATCAAGCTCATTGTTCAAGAGTACATGTAAATACATGTAGCTTTGGTCTTGGCATGCAAAACAACTGGGAGAAAGAGGTTATCAGTGAATGTATTCTTATACCGGGGCAAACAGTCCCAGGCAAATCTCTGCCGAGCTTCGATTCGACTGGGTTCGTGCAGATGATGTGAATCGGACTTCCATGGAGTGAGTGAGTGAATATGATTTAACGTCGCTTTCAACTATATTTCAGTTATATCACGACGTTGGGTCCTATTCTTTTTCACACCCGGGAACCCCACGGATGCCTCAGTTAGTGCCTCTCTTACGACAAGAATTTGAAGTCCCGGGTTCAGGTTGGTGGAAACAATAAACATGTACATATGCTGTGTACTCACAGTGATAGTTATTGGATGTCATTTTGAACTGTGACTGTTGACTAAGGCGAGCTTTGGATGGTAGATCGATTAACGACAAATCCTGTAATAAATGGCTTAGCTCATGTCTCGTCGCAAATGAACGTCCCGGTTACATATTTCTCACCAACTTCGGGATGCCAGACACCAACATTGAAGGGAGTGCCAGTATCACCTGAAAGTATACAACAGGCAAAATGAGATAAGACAAAATTCACAGAGATAAAGGATATGTGATGTTTGGACAGAAAAAACTCCTCCTTTTGTCTGCGACAGTAATGAAACCAATTGGTTGAACAGCGAGAGTGAGGCTTTTGAGGCTAGCCAATCGCTGCCAACGTTTCTCATTCTGACCTTATTTCAGACCATCTGGTTTAGCTTTACCCAAACACATTCGGCTTCGTTGTATCTATGGAAAACATGGCATGATTATCCAATCGAATCCTTCATTGCGTTTAGCTAAAACACACACATCATAGCCCAAAAGTGCAGGAATTGACTTTTGAAATGAGACCCTGAACGGGATTTCGGTGGGATTGAAAATGGTCAAAAGAACGGTGAATTCTTAGCCAAATTTCCCTAATTCCATCACAAAGAAGGCATGAATTCCTCAGTCTCCAGGACATGTAATTTTTGAAAGAAGACAGGTGGAGAAATAAAGTACAGGTGTCCAGTGACAGGTAGACAATAATTTCTTTTTCTTTCTTTTTTTTTTGGTGTTCATACTACATGTACATGTATATCTCTGATGAAATTCATTTAAAACTGCTACTAATTAAATGCATGGAAACAAGGTGTCATTAATTTATTGGTAGCTTGCAACATGTAGCTTTGTCATTAATATTGAATTACATGTACTTGACAAGTTCAACGATCGCATGTTCAGCTAGGTTACAGGTAAACTTCTTGGTCACCCGTCTCGTGTGACAGGTAAACTATTTTGACTATTTCTACCCCTGACATTGGCTAGTCTCTCTTACTCAGGTCTTTAAATTTTACCCACAATATGGCGTTAAAGGCTGTGTGAAATTAGATTGCTTTGTCGGGTTTTTTCTCTCCAGTTGTCACTAAAGTGATAAACAAGGACACCTTATGTATTTATAACAGTTGGTCTTTAATTCAACCACAGAATATGGAGCAAGAAAAAAAAAGTAATAAACTGCCTCAGTACCTCTTAACAAAAGTCATGCCAATTTCATGCTTATTTTTTCTGAATTCAATAAAGTTGATAACAAAAGAAGTTGTAGGTGTGAACCACAACTGAACATCAAAGAGTACAGTGGTGTCCTCTGGCTACATGTACACTACAGATTTGTGTTCAACCAAGTTTAAATACAACAAAGTTCATCAGTTACATTCTTGCTATGGATGTTGTTATATAGGTATACCTTCCCTCTCCCCCCCCCCGTCATTTACACAGGCCTTTAGATAACCCCATTGGAAACAAACCCAACTTAAAAACCTTCCCTGATATGGGTTCTTGCTTTTCATGAAAGTTCACTTGAATCTGAAATCACTCTCGAGTTCAAGTGTGGTCGGACCTCCCTTGAAAACTGCTCTTGAAATACGAAGCTGCGCATCAAAAAACCCCTCGGCTCTGGGTACATTCATAATGTATTCAATTTGAACCAAGATGTCAGGAACACCAAGCAGTCAAGTCACAAATATACAGATTATCAAAAATTTTGCAATTAGAAATGACCCCTAAGATTTCCGTCCAATCAGAGAAACCGTTATTCATTACATAAATTTCTTGATGCATCAATGATGTATACCAAATTTTACATCGAGCATTTGAACGGTATCAGAGATAGAGATCATTAATGATTTCGCATAAATTAAAGATGGCCACCCTTCCTTCCCGCCACTCAGAGGAACTGATGTGGTTATTCATTGAAATTTCTCTTGATACATTGATGCTGTATACCAAGTTTCGTATAGAACACTGAAATGGTATCAGAGATATACATCATTAAAGATTTTGCATAAATTAAAGATGGCCACCAAGCTTTCCGCCCAATCAGAGAAACCAGAACTGTCATTTGTCGGAAGTCTCTTGATGCATCGATGATGTATACCAAATTTTACATCGTGCACTTGAACGGTATCAGAGAACGAGATCATTAATGATTTTGCATAAATTAAAGATGGCCGACCATCCTTCTCCCCACTCAGAGGAACTGATGTGGTTATTCATTGCAAGTCAGTTGATACATCGATGCTGTATACCAAGTTTGGTATAGAACACTTAAATTGGATCAGAGATATATATCATTAACGTTTTTGCATAAATTAAAGATGGCCGCCAAAGTTTTCGGTCAATCAGGTCCCGATTCAAAGTATCTGGATGTATCGATGATGTATACCAACTTTCATATAAAACAACTGAATGGTAACAGAGATATGTATCATTATCGATTTCGCATAAATTAAAGATGGCCTCCAGGATTTCCAGCTAATCAGAAAAGCCGGTTTGGTAATTTATTGAAAGTTGCTTGATGTATCGATGATGTATACCAACTTTCGTATTGAACAGTTGAATGGTTTCCGAGATATGGATCATTATCCATTTCGCATAAAATTAAAGATGGCCGCCAAGGTTTTCACCCAATCAGGTCCCAATTAAATAGGCTTCTGGTCCTTGACTAGGTAAATAAGCATACCAAATTTGGAATTCTTCAGTGGAACCGTTCTCCGGCTATCTCGCTCACGTACAGACGTACGGACGTACGGACAGACGGACGTACAAGACGACGACAATACCCCATGGCCAAAATTGGCCGAGGGGTAATAAAAAACATAAAACAATAAAAATACTTGAAATGACCACTATGAAAGGAGATGGTGTTGAAAAATAAGTTTGTTTTTTTTTCCATGTGCCCATGCGTCATAAATGTACGTATGGGCATCGCTCTTCATCCAAAAATGACATGGCATGTCTATTCGACACCTGGAATTCTACTGCGCATCAAGTATTCTGAGCATATACTTCATTCTGCGGGGTACTATTTATTACCAAACCATACAAAAGAGTTCCAAAAAGGCCACTTCAAACATCCCTTAGCCAAGTGCAACCAAAAAAGTTTGAGATTTTTTTTGAAATGCACTTGGTCAAGTGCAAAAATCACACTCGATAAAGCCAGGTCAAGTGAGGTTTCAGGAAATCGACCCCAGAAGTTTTGAGATGGTGGAAACAGTGGAACTCTTCATATACGAAGGGACAAATAGCTGTCGCACCATGCTCACGTGACCTATTGTAGGTCCAGACTGCTCAGGAAATGACGGAAAAAAACTTCCCCGTTGTTCATAATTAATGAAACTAGTACGCTAAACTAAGTTATAAATGATGAGAATACTGGTCCACAGAGTTGAAACCAGTTTAACGTTCAAGATCCTACATTTTGATATCTGTGACTGGCATTCTGGCCCCACCAGAATCTCCCAAGCAATTCCAATTTCTTTGGAACTGCAGTGTAACTCAAAATGCATATTCTCAAGATTGTGTCCTGCCACATATGTACATGTAGGCACCGTCGTGATATGACTGAAACATAGTTGAAAACGACGTTAAATCCTACTTACGTAAGGCTCTGACTCACCCATGACACTTAATGGATTAGGATTTCCCTGAACATACCTCAACACTGGAATATTGTAAATGGTAGAATTTAAGTTTTTTACTTTTTTCTTCTACATGTAGATTTGCTCTCTATTTTGAGCGCATCCCTAATTTGGGCACAGCATTTAACGCCGCAATATGGGTGCAATTTAAAGGCCTGATACATCAAGATCAATTAGCTGATCTCTGAATTGTATTCACGCATCTATAACAACTATTATTTATAACATACGTACTGTTTCCGATTTTGACATAATCAATACGTTCGACATTTTTACATTATCAATTTCAAATTGATTTCTGTTCACTTGATAAAGGTTCCGGCAAGAGAGTTGAAAGCTTGCACATTAAATCGCATTTATGCAGAAAAGCTCCGAGTTTGTAAATTTTAATCATATCGCGATAAAGGAAAATTCATTAGACATGCATTTTAACCCAGGTTATGCTGTCAACTCTGTGTATACACGAAGCTAGACTGTCATCATGGTCATGTTCCCAGCGTCGACTCCGGATATATACATGTACGTTCCGAGAAACCATAGGACAATTCGTCTTTCGACACAATTTGGAGCCACATGTGGAAAAATCAAACCAGACACCACCGACTCCAACTAAAACATATTATTTCATTAAATATTTCACGTGAGTTCGGGGTTTATTACTGAAAAAGACACTTGGTTATGTGAAGATCGTCTACAAATGTAAAACAGAGCGTCATTTATTCAGAAAAGTTCGTTAAAACATGTAAAAACACACATTGTTTGCATCCTTCAACATCGAAATCCAGGCAGACACTCTCCACGTTCAAGATATCGAATTGAAGGGCAACAACTCTGCTTTCATTTGCACACAAGCTGTCTGTGTCATGTAGTAGATATGCATCGATGTTATTGGGTAAAATGGTCATGTGTTTTGAATCTTTTTCATTCCCCGCAAAAATTCTGATCACCTGATGTAACCCGACTTCCTGATTGGTCAAACTGTTCATTAAAGGGGAATGTTATCACAATTTTTGAAAGGCTAAAACCAATAAAAAGCAGTTCCCTGTGGCCTGCTTTATTTTCCTACGAAGTAGGCTACAGATCGCAAATTGTCCGGTAATGAGTGAGTCAGTCAGTCAGTCCATCCGAATCCTTTCGTCGGCAAAATAAGGAGAACCATTGACATTAGAACCTTGATTTTTGGCATGAACGTGCATTAGGGCATTGTTACCAGCAAGTTCTGATCTGAAATAATTCTGATTAAAATTAGATTGATAATTAACACTTTCGTATATTGTTATATATATATAGCTGTAGCCTGTAAAGTGTATCCTGTTTCACATCCAAACATGTCATCATTGCCAAGAAAACTGTGGTCCGTTTTGCTCCAGCGTTTTATCGCATTTAATGAGTAGGCCTATCAGTTACTCTCCGGCTAAAGATACCCTACTGCATATACCCTCAAAAATTCAGCACTGTTTGCACAACGAAGCTGAGGTGGTTTAACGTTTATCATAAAGAAAATCACCGATCATCTGCCATAGAATATAATGTGAAACAAGGAAACCGGAATAGTACATTCATCAGATTGCCGATACCCAAAATGTGTTGTCTCATATATCTAGATAACAACGTGATGTAGAGACGCTATTTATTCGTCTTTGTACCGGCTATGCTCAGGAGAATCACATAGAATCATTATTATCTTGTGAATAGAAGGTGTTGGTCTCGAGTTGAATTACCGTAAACTACATAAATGCTACCTTTCTATACTATAGTACTATATATAAAAATTTGGTGTATTGTTGGGAAAATAATGTGATTTAAAAAGTTGTTTTGATCCTGGACAAGGGCATTAAAAACCACTAAAGAGATGTAGATGTATTTTCACACGTAAAGCTTGAAATCTAGTGAACCTATATTATTCAATCTGTTTCCTTTAAAAAAAAAATGTAAAATTAAATCGGTGATCGTTATTTATTTTGGAATGAAGGCGCATTAGGAGACTGTTACCAAGTTCTGAGCTGACCTATTTTTGATGGAAATTTCTGGTGATTTTTGATGAAAATCAGTGGCGATTCTGACTTGGGCGGTGCCCATCTTAATATAGGCAGGATTTCACTGGGGGTGGGGATTTCCAAGAGTTCAGTTCGCGTTCGAGTCCTAATGCCTACTGTACTTCGTAGGTCCTGTGACGTTAGTCACACTGCTCATGTTTTAGAATTATTTTCAAAATTTCAGCGATGATGCAATATCCTGAAATACGGCTCCAAAGTGCCTGATTTTTACCCCCAGTAAATCCGCCCGGCGATTACCCTGTGACGTCACACAGTGAAGCAGCCAGAGTCAAACATGGCGGATAACACAGACAGCGGTACAAGCTCTGACACAGATTCCGATTTCAGCGTTAACCACGTTGAAGACTGTGATGTTGGAGATTATACAGGTCTTGGAACTGAATAGAATGTAGAGGCAGTAAGCGATCATGAAACTAAAGGAGAAGGAGAATCTATCGAGTCATATAGATTTGAGCCATATGTACAAGCGAATCTGGGGTCAAACTGCATGGGTCGTCCTGATGTCAGGCCTGTTTCAAGCCTGTGGCAGGCCGTGTCAGGCTGTGGCAGGCCGGTTTAAATACACTGATTACATGCTTTATACACGAAATTACAACTATCTGTGGATCTTACAATAATATTTATACATTTCTGCTTTTATCTGGCATTTTTTAGGCATAAATCAGTTATTATAATGCACAGGATCGTAAATTTACTCTTCCGTGCTAAAACAACTTCTAAATAATATAGCAAACAGGAAACTAGGCCGGCTTGGCTTATTGTGGATGTCACTATAATATATATATTCATTTAGAATCTACAGTTAATTTGTTATTGTAAGAGCATACTATGCAGTTATTTACGCCTTTATTTTTATATGTGTGTGTTTATTGACATTGTATGGTTCATTATTTTTCAATTCTTATGGGACGGACAGATTGTTATACTGTGGCAGGCCGGCTTATTTACATTGCTTACGTGCTTAATTTTATTATGTGTTTGTCAATTATAATATTGTTAGCGATTTGATGTTAAAACGAGAGCTAATCCATACCTGTGGATAAGTTCTCTCAAATGAAAACAAAGTTTAAATTCCAAAGGAAGCTATTTGATGTTGAAACAATAACTAACTCACCTGTGGAGAAGCCCAGTTTATTTCTTTTGGACACCCTGTTGCTGAACGCGCGACGTTGAACCTTAATTCTCTCACTCTCCCTCTTGGACACCCTCACATAAAAAATTGTTTGCTTCACACCTTTCTGTTAGTTTCAGTTACTCTTCCGGGTGATCAATTTCAATTTATTGTATCAAAAAAAAAAATAGAATGTATGTGCTCACATGGAGATACAAAAAGACACCAAATAATCAGGATAAGCTGGTGCCAGAAGTGAATTTCCTTATACGGGAATAAATTGATTAAAAGTACATTGATTATTACAGTTCAGTTATTAGATGTAGGATTCAGGATTGGCTGTTCGATCACTCCGTGGGACTGATGCAAAATTTCAAGAGTGGAAGATTAAATCTTCGGTAGAGGAGACGATGGAAGCGGCGTGGGCCCAAACATCCAGGGAGATTTACAGTGCTTGTCTCCGGGAACGGTTTGTCGCTTGCCGAGTCCACGAGGTCGGTCGTCCCTGTATAACTCACGCACTCCGGCAGACTGAGGGGTTGTCTATTTTCTCTTTCTGATAATTAAAGATTTATTTGTCTTGATCTTGGAAATAGCTTCTTTCAGTATAGGGGGATATCCACACATTCTTGCCATCTCTGTTGTTGCATAGCTGTCGTCAGTCTAGTGAGCGAAATAAATGCGAGACCATTTCGTTGGCTTTCCCCACGTGTTTTGCACAAATTTCGTCGAATTTCTCCCCGATTTTTTCCCCGTTTGGCCACGAGTGCAACTTGAATCCATCTCCATTCGTGTTGCTACACCCTCCAACAACAACCGACGAGGTATGATGCCTCCAAAGTACGAGAATACAGTCGAAAAATCGGAAAATATTGGAGCAGATTTTACTTGTTTACGTATGCTAATGCTAATGCTATGGCGGACTGGTTCACTCTGTGACGTCATGGGTCAAAGGTCACCGCTTTGACAGGCTCGTGGTAGGAACGCGTTTAAATCGCCAAATTTACCGTTTTGAAGTTCGGAGATCGGGGGGAAAACTATATAGTCGATTTCTTATAGTATCAAGGTATATATTAACGTTTACATAGGTCCGGCGATAACATTCCCCTTTAACATAAAATATCATTGAGTACGCATGCGCCGTGGCCGGATTCGACAGAGTCAGAATGGCGTTTGGTTTCGGTGGGCGAAGTCACACGTCACATGAACAACAGGATTTTTACCGATTTATGTGGAATGTTTAATAAATTTTCAATATTCGTTATGCTACGAGTAATCAGGAATACATACCGTGACATCTACATACGTGTATAAGAATTTAGACGAGTGATTAAGTCAAGATGAAGCAAAACAGACTATACATCGGTGGTACATGTATTCTGAGCGTGATAACATTTCTTACGCGAGTTTTTCGGTACACTAGTATTTTTGCCGAATTGCGATTCCAAAATATTTCTGAAGCTGTAAAATGCCAAATATGTTCTGAATGTATGTTCAGGGTTTCAAATTGATGTATCATGCATCAAATACCGCCCACTATTTCAATTTATTTATCAATTCCAACGATTAGACAGTCGCCGTTTTTGAGCCCATTTTGAACAGTTCAACTCGGCTTGACAGCCTGACACTCAGACTTCGACCAGCGTATAACTGTCAGACAGCACTAGGGTTAATACTGCTACCTCAACTAGCCATCAGATTCCTACCTCCCCACTCTCAGGGAATTGAGGAATTCGGGAACAGTTGTCCAATTCTGGAACAGTTGCAACAGAAACATAGCCAATTTCAGCAATGTTCCAGAATTTGGCAACCTGCGATCTGATTTCCAAAACATGGGTGACATCAAGCCGGCTGTTACATTTTAGCTAGACTTTTAAAAGAGTGAATATCAACAAGCTCAATTGCCTATTTTTCAGGCCAAGATTCTGAAACTGCTGTCCCAGGAATGGGTCAATGGAATTAAATGCAGACCAATGTCCTGGAAACTACTGTCCAAGGATTAGGTCAATAGAATTACATGTACATGCAGGCCAATGCACAGAAACTACTATCCAAGGATTGAATCAATAGATATGCATATCAATGTCCAGAAACTACTGTACTGATTATGTCAATAAACTTAAATGCAGGCCAGTGCATTGGAAACTACTGTCCAAGGATTAGGTCAAAGACTTAAAGACATAATCAGCCTCAAATCTAAGCCGAAATCGATGTCCCTCAAACTCAGCGAAAGTGGCATACATGTATGTACATGTATGTTACACCAGGTACAAAATGAAACACATTTGGCCACAAAAAAACTAAACTTGTTTCTACCATTCACAAGAAAATAGAAGGAATTCATCTTTGAAAATAAACAGCATATGGCATGCCATTCATTTTTCCACGACCATGTCAACAAGCGTATACACGTGTGGTGCATTCTGCCAACGTATGCTATGCGACATTACCGATACCGAACTTCAGGCACGAGTCATGAAACATGAGGCACCAGAGGTGCTACAACTCCTCAGCCTCTGAACAGTCTAGACCAAGATGTTTTTATGGGTGTAGAAGTTTGGATGCATAGCGAAATGCAAACCCAAGCCACAAGTCAAACAGATGAACGAATGGATACACTGACACAATGACGGACGGACAATCGGAATCCAGTATACCTCCTACTATGTACAGGCGTATATAAAGATGTATATTACAGCATTAAGTTATCACTGATGTATGAAGATGTACACTACAGAAGTTATTGCACTGATGTTTAGAGATGCAGCAGTAAGTTATTGCACTGATGTAGGGAGATGTACATTTCAGAATTTGTCGCGTTGATGTATGGAGATGTATATTACAGTAGTAAGTTATAGCACTGATGTATGGAGATGTATAGTACAGCAGTAAATTTTCGCATTGATGTATGGAGATGTACATTACAGAAGTTGTCGCATTGATGTATGGAGTGGGTGAGTGAGTTAATCAAATTTAACTTCGCTTTCAACAATATTTCAGCTATATCATGACGAACCAACTAAGCACCACCCAGCCCAGTTGAGTTCCTGCTATTTCAAAGAAGAAATCTTTGAAGCAGCATTGATGTATGGAGATGTATATTACAGCAGTTGTCTCATTGATGTATGAAGATGTTCATTACAGCATTAAGTTATTGCACTGATGTATGGACATGGACATTACAAAAGTTGTCGCATTGATGTATAAAGATGTACATTACAGCAGTAAGTTGTTGCACCGATGTATGGAGATGCACAGTACTGAAGTTATTGCACTGAAGTTCGGACCAAATTATCTAAGTGCACATTGTATGCGTGTGACGGTTTTGGCTGTGATGCAGGATCTATCAGTGCGATCAGTGCTGGTAAATGTACTTCCAGACAAGGGTTATAAATTTACATAATCAAATTAAAGCAATTCAGTAATTTTGGGGTATCGATACAGCCCTCACAATTAGGAAAATTCTCCACGGCAAAAAAATTGCTGAGGAGAAATCAATTGGCCACGGCAAAAAAGGGCTTCACCACGGCATTTTTTTTTGCAGTAGATCTAGTTTTGACTACGATAATTAAATGACTTGCCCAGGATGTTTGCTGGAATTCACAGATTTTCCACTACAATTGGATGCATTCATTTTTGTCATATCAGAAGTTCATAAAATACAGATTAACTTCTGGTCATATGTACTGACCATTGAGCAAAAATTCAAGTTTTTTGTTTGGGGTAACATAACCTTGCTACAAACCATGCGTTGGTAGGTCAATTTTTAGTTTTATTATTTTAATTTTAGTTCTCAATTGAACTTTTTCATGATCACATACCTGGTGACATTATTGCTTCATGGGAGTAGAGACATGAGATGTGCGAAACAGAGAAAATATTACCATTTGTGTGGATTTGAGTTTTCCTGGTTAACAGATATTACTTCAATATAAGATAGTTTCAGGAATACCCTATATTTCTTAGATGAATTAAAAAAAAAGGTAAAATAAAAAAAACCCTAAAGTTATAGGTGGGGGCCTGTAGGGTTAATCAAACAAACAATATTTTAAGTTTTGCCTTGGCTTCTTTGCAAACAAGAATGAATAAAAACTCTGATTTTTCTAACTCCTTCTGGTAAAGTTTTTGTATTCCGCCTCCAGAATGTTCAGCACATCCAACGACAGCTTAATATTATTGCCGCTTCTTGGTGTGCCGCGAACTTGTCCATATAGTCGGCCGGAGGCATTCCAGTTTTTTATTACCTCAGGTTCCAGCTATCCATTTATCCGATACGGCGATAGTGACAAAGCCACGTGGCCGTAACATGTTGGCCGATCTTGCACGCCTCAAAAAGTAAAGAAAATTTCAAGCACAGTTTTCACCATTGTCCGCCAGTTCAGGCTTTACGCACGACAACCTCAAATTTCACCATTTCGTCAGCATCGTCATGCTCTCGTACGATGGCAAAGCAAAACATATTGTCACTGTCAAAACTTTTAAATACCGCTGTGCAGGAGAATGGTAATTGTAGGGGCTTACGTGGAGTACGGTAACCCCAAATGTCGGGCAAATTATATTCCGGGTAATGTATGAAAACATGGAGTATATAAGATATTTAGTGCCAGATGTAATTAATTAATTTAAGATTACTACCGGTACTCGGTTCACTATTTCAGATTGCCGTGCCATTCATAATACATAATCCTAACTGTACGTGAATTCCCCTTCATCGTAACCCTCACCATTCCCTAGAGCACTCTCCTCATATGTGGTCGCCTGTGCTATTGCGACAACGAAGAAACGCCGGTGGAGAAATGCCCTGCATGCTGGAGAGTGACAGACATCCAATTGAAGATCTGCGCTTTCTAGATTGGGAATGATCGGCTGTCTGTCAGTTATTGGAAAAGTGCATTTAGCCGACCGATGTCTCCAAATTATGTAATCAAACAACCACAGCACCAGTAGCTGTCTCGTTTATTAAAACCAAATTTATAAGCAAGAAAAGCCAGTTCAAGGAGACGTATTTTACCATCGACCGTATGTTGTTTACTGACAACAACAACAACATCACTTTACGACCCACGGCAAAAAAACTGCCGACGCGAAGTGATTTTATCCCAGCATTTACCACGGCAATTGCCGTTTGCCGTGGCTAATTGCGAGGGCTGTCGATAGGACAGCTATTTCAATGCCAGGTTGGACTTTATTGATGAGCACGACAAGGGGCACCAAGGCCAACAGGTTATTGTGTCAGTTTGACAGTGGCCTTGAGGGTGTAGGTATGTCAACATACCCTTGCAACACATGGGACCTAAATTAAAAAGTTGTTTGTTTGGGGTAACAGTCCCTGGTCAGTGAGAACAGTTCAGTTGGTCGAAAGTTTTTTTTTTTATTTTATTGGTCAGTCAGTTCAGTCTCACATTACGATGGGATGGGATTTTCAACAAAATATCGGAACCAGTTTACCTCAAAGCATTGGAATTCTTCACAGTGCATTTTTATTCTGAAATTTCAAGAAAATTTATTCAGAATCCAAAAATCTCCAATACCTCGCATGTTACATGTTATTTTCATAGCGCATAGTCACAATGGTACAACATTGCAAGCCCAACGTCATTCTGCTTTGAGAAAAAACCCCCAAAAACATGAAATATCGCGTTCACAAGATGGTTGGGATGGAAGGACGGTATGAGGGACGGAAGGACGTTCTGAGGGATGGAAGAACGGATGGGTAGCTAGTGATGTAAAGTCACCCTCCATATTTGAAGTTGATCGGCTGAATTGTTCTCGAGATATCGCGTTCACAACATAGTTGGGATGGATGGAATCTAAGATGGCTGATAGTGGCCATCTTGGATAACGCAGTTTGATGAAAAACAATGCCAGTCATCTTCTTATTGATGTGAAGTCACCCCCCATATTTGAAGTTGATCGGTTGAATTGTTCGCGAGATATCGTGTTCACAACATTTTGGGGATGGATGGAATCTAAGATCCCAAGTTTGAAGTAAATCGGTTGAATTGTTCTTGAGATATCTCGTTAACAATATAGTCGACAGTGGCCATCTTGTTTAACGCAGTTTGGTGAAAAACAATTCCAGTCATCTTCTTATTGATGTGAAGTCACTCTCCAGATTTGAAGTCGATCGGTTGAATTGTTCTCGAGATATCGTGTTCATAACATTTTGGAGATGGATGGAATCTAAGATGGCTGACGGCGGCCATCTTGGTTAACGCAGTTTGGTGAAAATCAATTCCAGTCATCTTCTTATTGATGTGAAGTCACCCCCCAAATTTGAAGTCGATCGGTTGAATTGTTCTCGAGATATCGTGTTCACAACATTTTGGGGATGGATGGAATCTAAGATCCCAAGTTTGAAGTAGATCGGTTGAATTGTTCTTGAGATATCTCGTTAACAATATAGTCGACAGTGGCCATCTTGGTTAACGCAGTTTGGTGAAAAACAATTCCAGTCATCTTCTTATTGATGTGAAGTCACTCTCCAGATTTGAAGTCGATCGGTTGAATTGTTCTCGAGATATCGTGTTCATAACATTTTGGAGATGGATGGAATCTAAGATGGCTGAACGGCGGCCATCTTGGTTAACGCAGTTTGGTGAAAATCAATTCCAGTCATCTTCTTATTGATGTGAAGTCACTCCCCAGATTTGAAGTCGATCGGTTGAATTGTTCTCGAGATATCGCGTTCACAACATTCTTGGGATGGTTGAAATCTAAGAACGCAGTTTGGTGAAAAACAATCCCAGCCATCTTCTCACTGTTGTCAAGTCACCCCCCAAGTTTGAAGTTGATGAGTTGAATTGTTCTCGAGATATCGCATTCACAACATGGTTGGGACGGACGGACGGAAGGACAGACAGACGGGTAGCATTTCCAAGTCCCCCTCCCACTTACGTGGCGGGGGACAATAACTGACCATCAACAAGCCCCTGTGAGACAATAGTTCCAAAAAATAAAAAATTATGAATCAGGTATTCCTCGTAGTTAATGACAAAAAAAGTTACTGCTTTTTGTTATGACTGCCAAATATATATGCCCTATGCAGTAGAAATTTATCCCAAAATATCATGTCAAGGATGCCGCTAACCCAGAAACTCTGGCTGTGATAGATGAATATAGGTAAGGGGGCGTGGCATTCCTATCACAACCTATCGCAACAACAACCAAAAGTCGAATCCTAATCCGTTCTTATTTATTCGGCACAGTGGCCATTTACGGTTCTTCTTCCTGACAAAAAGACAGCAGGGCCGCCATTTTTGTTCTGGCGTCGGGAACCCTCGTGTTACTTCGCCATGTTCAGTTCAGTAGGTAAATCCCTCCTCTATATAGGAGCACCTCCGTATAGGAGTACATATTAATATACAATCAATTGGAACCACTCAACATTTATAGCTCAACTATCGTGCTGTGAAGTGAACATTTATACAATTCTACAACTGGACGAACTACTATCCTGAAAGTGCTGTGATAGTCTAACATGTGAGCTTCCTAGCGGTGTATGCGATGTACTACTGTGAGTGGATTTATATAGCAGTCACTGAAAGACACCCAGGTACTTTATTCCCCAAGTGCCTCCGCTGGAATATATTATCTGGGACAGGCAGTAGTTCCACCATCAGTCCATATTACCCTGGACACCGAATCAGTCCAGCGCCGTGTGAATAGGCGAGTATATATATGTAAGCGGTCATTGGCGAGGGGCGAACCCACGCCAGCTGTAGCACTCCGGGTCAGAGTCAAACACCAGGGGTCAAAATGTTCCAAATTTCCAGGTTTCCAGTGGATGACCTCGTCAATAATTGAGGTCATCCCAGTGAGATTGAGGTCATCCATTACCTTCAACCTGTAATCTTAATGGAGTGTTTCAATTTTTTTTTTTTTTTACTGCTGCCAAATGCCATTTTCAGATCGTAAAGTTGAAAGGAAAAAAAAAAAACCAAACAGAAAAACAGTTGAGAATAGTATCTTGCACATCCTCATGCCGGCATAATATTATAATACAAAATCATTTTCTCTTGGGGTTATGGTGTTGTATCAAAATGTAATAGGTGCATATAGAATTGTCAATTTCAAGACTAACCTCACAGGACCTTTTGTTACTTTCATTATCAAAATGTAACCAGGAATGAAGATCTATTTTGTCTCCATGAATCTTGAAAGTGATAAACTTTCATTGAAGTACTGGTCGTTTTGTGCATCACTCCAACTAGACAATTCATGATGTAAAAAAAATGTGCTGTCAGCCACGGAAAGTTCGTGTTGTTGTTGATGTTGTAAGAGAAAGTGCATGAGTGGAATTGTTCCTAGGGAACTAATGCTGGAATAGCCTGAAGTTAGGAGAGGAAGGGAGGTCACTCGTGGCGACAGTGTATCCGCATCGGACCATTTAACACCAGCATCCACTCAAGTAGCAAACATGGCCGACCGGCAGCGAAGTTGGGCTGTCAGCGGGAAAGATGAACAAACATTTTTAACAATTCGGCCAAATCCATGATATTGACAGTTTGTTTCTACGGAAGCCAAATTTTTTGTGATCGTCAGAAGGAAGACCTGGGCTTCAATTTTACTCGTCAGCAGATTTTTCTGGTCGTAAAAACGAGTGAACGACCGAACATTTTGACCCCTGAACACTCTAACTACTTCGGTCACGACACGCTAATGTTACAAATTTTGAGGACTCCCGATTGCTACTTAGTCCGGGAAATCAGCGAGATTGTTCCCATGAGTTTTCGAACTGTAAACATTTCATTTTCTTCGACAGATTTAGGGAACAAAAAAAAATATATATATACATTTTTTTTCAAAGTTTTGAGTCTCGGATATACACCTTTTTAACCCTTTCACCGATTAAACCCGGCACACGGGGATAACGAGAGTGCCACCCGTACGACCATCCCCGGTAGATCGGGTTAGCTTTAAACCTGTTCGCCATCACGATGGGTAGGCCTACAGCACTTGTATTTTCTTGCATCCGTTTTAACAGAAATCTATCAAACACTGTATACTTCTGGAAAGCCAAAACCTTGGTCAATTTGATTCTCGAAATTGTTTGTTTGTTTGCAAAAGAAATAAAGCAAAATTAGATGTTGAACAGAAAAAATCGGAGCGAAAAATGCATTTTCCCTCACATACCGTGTGACGGGCCTGTCGGCAGCAAGCCTCAGAAATGGAAAAAAATCATTGAAAACCTCTTCCTAACTCCTGTATTTTTGAACTTACACTGCTAAAGTGTGGTGAATATTCCCCAGACGATTAAAACTGCCAACGACGATCGATGAAGTTTATTTTCATATTTTTACGAGTCTTGATCCACAACGTGTGTCAAGCAAAAATCGATTTCATTCAAGATGGATTCCCCCAACGGCCGACGAGCCAATCGGTATGCGTCCTTTTGCCCACGTGACCTCTATCAGCCAACAGATTTGAGACGAGCGTAGACAGTGGCTGGAATGATGGAATGACATCATTTTACGATCCAATCGTATCCTCCGTTTTATTTTGCCATCCATTCCAGGTTATTTCCTGAGTAGAAAGGTGAAAGGTTACGCTTTCCAACTCGAGAAAAACGCTGTCAAATGCGGTCGAAAAAGACGATTTCTCCGTTGGATTTTGACGTTTTTAAGTCGAGAAAGCCAGGGAAAAGCGCATTCTCTCGCAGTAAAACCTAATTTTGTATGCTATTTTATTTATCTTGCTATAAAACTAGAGCAAATAACACTGGAGTGTGTATTGTGGAGATAGGTTTCTTATGTTTTTCTGCAAATCTCGGAAACAAACAAAATTTCTAGCATTCCAAAGACAACATACATGTATACACATTTTAACAGTTCTCACGGAATTGATCGTCAGCAGGTCACTTTTGTTAGGGGAAATAATCGGCGAAAGGGTTAATTTAAGCCCAGCTGTGAAGGGGAGTGGTTCATTGAGTTCTATGATATGATAATTAAGCCCTCTTCCTTGCCAGTGTTTGGTGTAACACTTTCTAGCCAAATGCACAAATAAATCAGATATCAGGACATAATACCATGTTGCTGGTTTTAAAATGTGGGTGTTGACTGTCACTTTAATAGTAAGAAGCTCCAAAGAAGCAAAACTGCTGGATCTACATTAGATCTAAGTAATGTGTTCATACATTCCATATGAATGAGTCACTGGCAATACCAGACTACTGAATATGCAAATGAGTCCTGCACTACACCGAATGAACCAATGGCAGACATACAACTTTACTATGGAGCTCTGATAGGCTACATGCCAGGAAGAGTATGTAAATCAGTATGAAAGTAGGCCTAATGTATGCATACTTGGAGATCCCTTTTTAGAAGACTGGAAAATGGTAGAAAAATTAAAAAAAATGTAAAAAAAATAATTAATGACTGGTTAGACCTGAAAGTTTCAAAGGCACAAGTAAAAAATAAAAGGATCATAACCTGTAAGTTTCAAGAACTTCCTTGCAATAGTTTTCGCGATACGGCTCGGACAGACGGACAGACACACTGCTGGGGCCACAACAATACTCCTGAGCCCGTAGGGCTGAGGAGTAATTATACCACAGTTGCAACTGTTCAGCATTCAGATTCGTGAGCGTTGCTACATCACTCATTTTCCTTTCTGCGTACAACACACACTCAATGGCGAAACAGAAAACCCGTCAAAGCGAGCAGAGTTTCAAATTTCTCTGACAAGATATTCTTGCATTCGTTGTGACGATCCCACTATCATCAAATATAATACACATGATGCTTTGTAATCTTCCCTGCTGAAAAACGCACAGGGGAGAGTTCATGAAATACATCGATTTCGAGGCTGATTACATGTACATCTTTAACTGCAGGCCAATGCCATGATGTTCGGAAAAAATTATATATCAGGTACATTGATCTCTCCTTCTAGATGAAATTGAGAGTATACAATAGAGGCAATGGCTCCAGGTACAATGTAAATGTAAATGCTGTGGAAGATTTACCTGGACTTGAAGAGATGAGATGGCAAAAATCTTTAAACTGGTGGGCCAATATATAGTCACCTAGGCTAGCAAAGATTTTATCTTTTTCATGCAGGCAAATATCATAACGCAAGTGTCCAATAAGTACATGTACATTTGTACATGTGTAACTCAAGTTTTTATTCATATATTTGTAAACTTTATAATAAAGATTCTCAAACCGCAAAATAATCAAATAAGTCCTGACAGAGAAATACATGTACATGTAGCCAGGCCTTTGAATATAAATGTCTTTCCCTAGTCAAAGTTTGCGCTCAGGAAATGGGTCAAACAATTTCACACATGGTCACATCTATAAACATATTACTTATAATATTGCTATTAAATTCTGTGAATACCTAATCTTACGCTCATATCTTTAAAAGATAAAAATAGACTTTGGAAAGGTTCCCTTTATCGTAGCACCTGAATGCGCCATGGTCTACTAGCCAGCTTGAATAATAAACAGACCTGCAGGTGAATTGAATCTTTATATCTTAAAATAGACCACCACAGGCCGCTCACCGACCTCGATATAACGACCTCAATACAACACTGTACTGACCTCATTATCTAATATACTCAAAACAGATTCAACTTGCCTCTTCAACTGGCCAATTGATACATGTATATCAGAATTGAAGTGCACAATTAAAGGTGGTTCAGAACTCAAAACTTTGTTGGTGACCTACCATAATATTTCAACTGCCGATACCTGGGGTGTTGCCGAGCAAAATAACGTTGAAAAACATTGGGATTTTTTTAATATGTCTGCCATTTATTATATATTTATTAAACTTTAAATATAATCAAGATTTTAAACTATAAGAAGCACGTGTTTATATGAATACAAAATCAATTTTAGGAGAAAAGTTTGCCCAGTGACCTGTTATAACTTTTTTAGTAGTGATTCTCCTACATAGCATCATTTAATTTATAAAATAAAAACACAGTGCCTTCGATCATTTTTTTTGTACAGGGCTTCCATACCCCCATTATCTTCAAAGATCTGTGACATCAATTGTTTCCCTTTGCTGGTCCCTTTGTGTCAGATGTGGAAAATGATGTAATGCTGTTGTACCATTGTATTAAGCACCAACCGTGGATATCTATTTTATTATTGTATAAGGCGGCAGTGAATCCTTATTAGCGGAATCCGGATCGTGCCGCTTCCAGGTTGTGATTTTTTGTATACTGCTCACGATAGGTAATACATCAGAAAAGTTGTGGCGAGCTGAAATTTGTCAACACATGACACGGTACAAATGTCATTTCTAGAGCTTGACAGATGTCTATAAAAGCGGTATGTTGATAAATTGATTATAAGATGTTTGGTCATTGTGCATATTGTGCACTTAGAGATGTGACTTTGTGTATAAAACTTCATCATTTTTCGAAGCAATTCTCGATGTGAGCTGATCACGTGACTGAAGAGGCGGGAATTTCTTACCTCTTCTGAATTGAATTAAACCGTCTATCATATAATTGTATCATGTTATGTCAGAAGGGATGTTTAAGCAATACCGAATCTGTGGAGAACATTGTAAGCCAACATATCAAACAAGCAAACCTCAATCAGTTTTCTTGTACTTTATCAATTCATCTGTATAACTGAATAATATATAGCCAATACACACTTTAATACATGTATATAACAGTGCAAAGTATGATGGTTGAAGACTAAATTTTTAGTTTTCTGATAGATTGTAATGTAAGATTATTATTTTTAGTAGCACTGTCAAAATTTAGATTTACAACTTTTTGTCAATCAGTCTTTTCTTTTATATTCAGTCAATCATTGTATTCATCGCATCGTAAACATCATACGTTCTACATCATACTCATCACCATGGTAACAGCGACACATATGGTTTCGTCATTTGCGAATGTCATCACTGTGCATCAGAATTGATCATCAACAGCATATCCTTATTGGAATTTTTGGAACAAACGACACCTCTTATGTGTCAGTCATGTGTCAAAAAGTGTGGAGGAGATTATGCGCTGTGATGTTAGTTCATTCAATTTTGACGAGTGGGCAAAAGTTATTCCACAAATATTGAGATATGGCCAGCTGAACTTTCGAAGAGAAAGCATCATTTCCAATCGCACGCGAGTTGTTTTTTATATACCCCGAGTAGCAAGACATCACTTGGGGTGTATGGGTTTATACGACCTGACCGTTTAATCAATCACAATCCCGATATTGAATATGAATTTTCTTTTGGGATAATAATAAATGTAGATGTCTGCCTTGTTGTCCTCATGAAACCTAAATCACATTCCATCAACTGACATCTTTGACTTCCAGAGATTACATAGTCCAATATAATGGGTGACTGACATCGGTTCTTTTATTATTTGGGATGTTTGCTTGTGCTGTACGGTCCCTTTGGTAACGAAGTCCAGTCCAGATGTAGAAATCTTGCTCCAGAACAGAGGTTGAAAATGATGGGAGTCTGACAAGCACAGTCACCCGTCATGCCCGTCTAAATGAATTGCCGATATTTCACCGCACAAAATAACACCACCCACTCATCTGAGCCACTCAGGTATTAAGTTCCACGGAGACAACAAGCTTTCAAATGTTCACAGCACCATCATTTGCGTAAATAGATGGCGTCCACTTATTTACAATACTGCTGGTTATGTACAGCATTCTGGGGGGTCACGGGATGTACCCGAAAGTATGTGTAGACGAGTGAGTGAGTGAGTGAATATGATTCAACGTCGCTTTCAACACTATTTCAGCCATATCATGATGTCTGGCTCCTATTCCTTTTCACACCCAGAAACCACACAGGTAGGGTCCTATTCCTTTTAACACCCGGTACTCCACAGGTGGGGTCCTATTCCTTTTCACACTCAGGAACCCCACGGGTGCCCCAGTTGGTCACCTCTTACGACAAGTTCTCTGAGGGACTGCTTCATTTCTATCAATAATTTGAGAAGACCCCTTATACTCAAAATATCAAGTGATCCTCAACACGTGTCGGTGTATGTCTAAATCATTTCCCTGCTTGTGCCAAAATTGAAGGCCGCCTAACTTTTTTACGCTGATCGGACAACTTTTGTGTGCCCATGGTTTAAACAGAGGTCGATAGAATGCCTGGAGAATGCCAATTTGTGGATCTAAGCTGAATTCAATCCAGTCAGTAATCATATCAATGTTTTATTGCGTCAAAATTTGACCATTCCAGAGGTCCGGAGCCCAGCCTCTGGCAACAAAATGGAAGTCTATACCATGTGACTCATCACTGTGATACAGACCGGCAGATCTCAAAATATTAAAGAGGACTTTAATGTGCTTTTATGTTGTGTAATGGGGCATAAATATGCAAAAAAAAAAAAAAAAGTTCCAGTACACGGAGGCTTGATTAATTTAATTTGTGACTAATTAATAATGCATTAATTAATCTGTTGGCAGTTTCTTGCATTCAGTTTGGAGGTTTTTGAGCAAAACTGAATTATCTGTGGGAAAAAATGTTTTTTCGGTTCCCCGTCACTTGAGAGAGGTAACTTATTTTTCTACCTGTCTAATGCAAAAAACTACCTGTCATGGACAGGTATTAATTTCGACCCCTGTGCCAGCCATATCCAAATCGATGAGGCGATTTGCACAATTAACTTGTTTTAAATTAATTAAATTAATCCATCAACCAACTTCACCCAATTGTACATGTAGGTAAGGTTGACAGCAACAACAGCGGAATGGTGATTTTTTCCCCGCAAAACTCTTATTCCGCTTGTCCTGTGGACTGCTGGAGGGGGAGACCGCAATGCTTTAAGATCTTAGATAGCACCAGTCCAGCATTTAACATGGCCGATACAGAGTTCAGCCCCCCCCCCACTTTTGATTTGTAACAGTAAAGACATTGAATTCAAGATCATTTTCTTTTAACTAACCAGTTAGTTTTATTTTTTTAATGCAAGTCAAGCTGCCTTTTGCTAAACATACTTTTGCTGTTTTTCAAGTTCCAAGAAAATTTATATTCAGAATGTCACTTCAATTTTCTCAATAACTGTGTTAGTTGGCAAAGAAACTTTTAGTCCTTACCGTTGTATTCCTGTCTTTACCATTATGGCATTTCAGTAAAGACAAGTTCGAATAACGGTAAAGACAGATAAAAGTCAGCAAGAGCCAGGCTGAACTGGATTATGAGTCTTTCATGGTAAATTTTAGACTGGATTCAGCCCCTGTTTCATAATGTATTTTAAACGGGAAACAAGAGGAAGTAACTCTGCCTATTAAGAAATGCTTGAAACAGGGACTGGACGGAACATCACAAGGGAGCTAACTTTGCAAGACAAAATGCACAATATACTGTGCATTTTTTGTCACCAATGAAAACTCTGTATTCTGACCCCGCCCCCCAACTCAAAGGATTTGATTGGTTCGTTCATATACGCACGCTGGAAGCAATGCGTTCATGTGACATCAACAATGAGAATGACGTTACTACCATGACCTCAACAATGGGAATGACGTTACTGCCGAGACGTCACAGTATGGCGTTAGAATGAAATTGATACAAATGTTGTGACCGAAGGTAAAAACATGTCAATCGTCCAGACTAACCACGCCTCCAGATGGAATCTTTACACGACGAAACCCATCAAATCGTCCAGTCTCTATTTTAAAAATCATTTTTTCATTTTTTTTTTTTCATTCTATTTATTTATTTATCAAACGTATATATTTATTAAAGATCATTTTATTATTATTAAATAGTAGATATGAAATAGAGACTCATCCAGTCTAGGTAAATTTTTGATATACAGTTTCACATTTCTTGTGCTTTGCTTGGTAACAATCATAAATAACTTAACTGATATACCTCAATAACGGTAAAGACAGACAATAAGTGAGATTTTTTTTCAAATTTGTAGAAAACATGTGCTCTGTTGCCACAAGGCTGGAGGGAAAATGGCTGCCCATACCCTGGTACTTTTAACAATGACAGTGGTGCCCTCTATATGACATTTCTTGAGCTAAATTTCTCCAAAAAACTTTCCTGATATAAACGGTAAAGACAGTTGAATAAATTCAAACTTTTAAAATATTTTTCACATGTCAAGATATGTGAAATAAACAGGTCTTTATATTCTCATATAATTTACATAGTATCCAACAGAAAGATTCTTTTTATTGAATACTGTGTTGTTTAAAAATTATTAACCTTCAAACTACATTTGCAACGATAACGGTAAAGACAAATTCATTTTCAGAATTAAAAATTTAATCTTTTAAAGCAGTTATCTTTGTCAAAATACGTTTTACAATAGAGAAAAACTGTAAAATGTTTAATCATAGATCTGGCATTTCCAGCAAATCTCTGGCTGTAAAATGAACAACATGAAAAAAAAATTGTCTTTACCATTATTTGTACATTTTCATGAAAATGGTCTATTTCTTCAAACATGCACAATGATTCTATAGCATTCTTGGTTTAACACAAGCAGTCTGTTGAAGCTTACTTCCACAAGCCATACAACCGCTGACGATATAGCAATTCTTGGTTTGACAATGGCCCAGTACAGGTCACATTTTAGTAATGGAAATGTTATCCACTAAATTAGCCCTCACAATTCAGAACGGTCACCTCGGCAAAAATAATGTCATATTAAAGTATTCCTATTTAACACCATGTTAAATATTGCTGAGGCCATTCAAAATATTATTTATGTTTACCGTAACCCGACCGACCCGAAAAAAACGTAGCTGCGCAAAAATAAATTGTCCGGCATATTTTTTTTTCGTTTTCGCGAACCTGTAAAAATGTCTGTTTCAAGGGGAATAACTCCTCGCGCATCCCGTAAGGGAGAGTTTACTCTCTCGCTGGTGGCGCTGCTGGTGAAGGCCATCAAAATGGCGGACACGGACGTTGAGCAGTCGAAATAACGCCTGTCTACCTATCGCCGACAAATCATTTTTTCAAGTGACAACTAAATTAAAATGCCGCCTGTCGCCGCGACAAGTAACTGTTCTGTCCTAAAAATACTGAATTACGATCTAACACAGGCCTAATATGACTGAATGACCGAGTTGTGTTCCTGGAAACAGTTTAGTTTTATTTATATCGGACATTCTGTTCACTTCGACTAGCCCGAAAACATCGGCTAAGGGGTCTATTTTTTTTTTTTTATTATTGTTGTTGCTGACCCTTTAGCCCGAATCACATATACAGACCGAAAAGGAAAAAAATAAATAAGACGTCAGTCGCTCGAGATCTTCAACTGCACACGGCGTGGGGAATTGAGACAAAGGCACGAAAAGCATTTTATCGAATAAATAATATGATTTGGCATCTCCAGAACTTTGATAATCAACTAATGACTCATTCCGTTAGACGAAATCTTCTTCCAAACTCTAATTTTGTCATCTAACTCGTCAAGTTGCCGCCATTTTCAGTCTCGTTGAGAAACGAGATTTCCAACGCGATTGACCTTTCTGACCACGTGACTCGTCCATTTCACCATAGTCAGATCAGAAAGGTCACGATACTAGTGCGCACGCGCGGTCAAGTCTCGTTGAGCTGTAATCTGAAGAAATGGCGGTAAACATCGAAATCGAGCGTTTATTGTGTTTTCTTCGTCGTCACTAATTTTTTGGAGTCCCAAACAGTCATTAGAGATGGTACATGGTGAAAGAAGCTCAGGTCGGTCAAACTGTATCAAATTGGCATATTTTTTCTCTCCCGTTTCGTTATTTTCGTCAGCGAAAAGTTGCTCTTCGCCAGTCAAATTTTTATCGCTAAAATTTAACCTAGGTGCGATCTCGGCTGTGATAGGGATGCCACGCCCCCTTACCCTAAATTTACCTATCACAGCCAGAGTTTCTGGGTTACACTTCGACGTGCATCCCGCTCTCATGCATACAACACGAGAGCTGACCGTTCATGCCTGGCAACTTCAAGTCGAAAACGAAACCAGAAGAAGCTGAGCGATTCTTACATTTTATTTCGGAGAATAGGAGCTCAATAAAACTTCGTCAGTGAGTATTTTAATCGGAAGAAAATCGTGCTTGCCAACACGGGCAGCTAACATGAAAGTTGCGTTGCCCGTGCCGATTTTTACTTGCTCCAGACAAGCGGACAAGCGCTAACGTGTTCCACTCGCGAGTTGATCGAGTGAACATGGTGAAGGCAACAACAAATGCTTTTGCTTGATAATTTGTCAGGACAATTCAACATTTTCTTTTTGGAACTTTTTTTGAGGAGGTAAAACTCAATTTCAAAATTTCCCCAAAACTGAATTTTTCGTTCAGTCAAGTTTTCAATCGGGGTTACCCACAAAAAGTTGTTAAAATCCCCCTGTTGTTATGATCCTTAAGAAAATATCGTTCCAGCAAAATTAATCTTATAATTGAACATTCTGTTGACATTTTACACTAAACAGTCTGGTGAGAGAAATGAGCCTGCTGAGTCAACATCAGGGAGTGAGGACATTGATCTTGGCTATGCAGAGCTAGAGGAAGGAGACAAATTTGTCGCTGTCATAAACGTCTCCCGATCGAGAAAAGAAAACTTGTGTTCAAATTCTCCAATGCCTGCAAAATGGAGAAACTGATTGGAATATATGAATGATGACAGTAGGGTGAAAAAAAAGTTTCAGTATAGGAGTGACAAGCTGAAGTACCAGGGGGCAAGTAAAAAATAGTTACCTGTTAGAGTGACAAATAATTCTCAAAAAACGTTGTCGTATTAGTGTCTGTCATTGAACAGGGATTTTGTGAACGGGGAATTAGTGATAAAAAACAAAATAAAACGTTTTTGCTCATCGAAAACGTTAAGAGATGTTCTAGCTTGTGTGTCTGATGTATCTGACAGCACAAATTTGTTTGTATCAAGGCATGTCGCCTGGACTCTTCGTGAGCATTTGAAACTGAATGCGACTCTGACGATGATCTGAACATTCACGGGCAAAAAAAAAAAAGGCAAAAAAAAAAAATTTCCCTACCTACCTACCTACCCACCTTTTTCTAATTGCGTTACAGTAAACACATTTTTTTTTTAGAATGGCCTGAGGTGAACTGATTATGCCACAGCATTTACGTCGGCAATTGCTGATTGCTGAGGTGAATTGTGTGGGCTGTTAAAATATAACTTGGTTTAACTCATTCGGTACCAATGACACCAAAAGATGACAAAATAATTCCCTGTCCCAACCTCAATGATGCCAAAATATGACATCGCTGCTTTGTCATCAAATAAAACCCCACTCTACAATGTAGCATTTAACGCGAGCACCTTGAGTGAAACTTGCCCAAATGTATATATCTTTGAAAAGCCTAAACCTTCAACATTCGGATTATCAAAGAATGTTTTCATTTTGACAAACAAATAAAATAAGATCGGGAGTGAAACGAAAAAATAATGGGGAAAATGCGGAACTACAAAATTTTCTCAATTTTACCGTGTCAGAAAATGTTGCTGCAGAATGTAGAATCCATCAGATCCACTCTGTAAACTTTATTTCCATATTTTCCCCAACACCTGTGTCGGTAAATAAAAGACCATTTTTATCTCCTGCCATGCTTGGAACGAACTGTGATGGTCAAATTGATCAATCGAGTGCCTTCGTTTTAGTCACATGGTAACGATACAACCAACCGAAGCGCTGAAGTGTCAGCGTGGTTCATTGGCACAAACGACCAGATTCGTCCGATGAATGATATTTATATCCAATCGTAGCTTTCATAATATAGCCATCCATTTGAACTATGACGAGATTGGGAAAGCCAAAGAAATGACCTTTCCAACGCGTCCTTGATCACGAAAAACAATGCCTTGAAATGCAACAGGAAAAAAATCCTTCAACTCTCGCAATTTAGCAAAGTCTCTCGTCTCAACCTGCGTTTTTCTGACAAATGTCCATGAATAAATGAGTATTCATCGTTTATTCCTGGGCTTTGTAATCAAAGAAATATATGCTTACAATCTTAGAAAATTATGCAGGTTTGTGCATTTTTTTTATTTTATCGAAACATCGAATACCAATGAAAGTATCACTTTGCAAACATCAACTGAAAATTACGAACGTCTCGTTGAGTTTACTGATTTTTATTTGGAGAAAAATTCTTGAGGAAAACAATACACCCACATAGTTTTTGTTGAAATATATTATTTCAAAAGGACATAAAGTAATACACACATACAGGGATGTTTTGTAAACATAGAGGGCGTTGCGGTGCGCCGAGGTCACTGGGGGATTGCTGCATGACCTTTCACCAGTTCACATGTGCGCTGGAGTTGTCGGGGGTTGACAAGCGACCAGAAGTAGACAAAGGAAGTGGGCAGTATAAATGTTATGTTTCTTGCACAATATAGTTAATCAAGTTCTGTCCATGGAAATGTGGTGTGTAATGACAAGATGATAGCTGTGGTACGGCATGTGTCAGTTAACACCGTTTACACACTGCCAGCCAGCCATCTTGAGGACTTCGAATCCTCCTGGTTGATTTGTACATCACTCCTACTAGACTATTCATGATGCAAAACACAAGTGCTGTCAGCCACGGAAAGTTTGTGTTGTTGTTGATGTTGTAAGTGAAAGTGCATGGGTGAAATTGTTCCTAGGGAACTAATGCTGTCATAGCCTGAAGTTATGAGATGAAGGGAGGTCACTCGTGGCGACATTGTATCCACATAGGACCATTTCACACCAGCATCCACTCACCAGCAAACATGGCCAGCCGGCAGTGAAGTTGGGCTGTCAGCGGGAAAGATGAACAAACATTTTCAACAATTCTGCCAAATCCATGTTTGTTTTTACAGAAGCCATTTTTTTTGTGATCGTCAGGAGCACGACCTGGGATTCAATTTTACTTGTCAGCAGATTTTTCTGGTTGTATTAAACGAGTGAACGACCAAACAGTTTGACCCCTGCAAATACAGTCTTATGTATAGAGTTTTAGTTGCTGAAGTATTGAGACTATTTATTGCTTGAAATCATGCATGTTACTGTAGTCACACGAAACATTGATAAATGTCTATAGCATTTCTTGGTTTAACAAATACAGTCTTATGTATATAGTTTTAGTCGCTGAAGTATTGAGACTACTTATTGCTTGAACATAAGCATACATGTTACTGTAGTCATCGAAATTCAAACAATGACCAATGACAGCATTTCTTGGTTCAACAATAACAGTGTTGAAGAAGACTACTGCATAAATTTAGTTTTCTAGAAGCAGCTAACTGCTGAAAGCCGCTGAAAAGAGAGGGTGTTTTTTTGAAGAAAGGTGCTGAAGCCCATTGCACACAGTGAAAATTTTGTTGTATTTGAACAAAAACAGTGTTCCGAGCCGTTTTTGTCGGCTGTGTGAGAGACCCAAAAACAGAAACATCTGTTTGGAACAAATGTTCGTGACATCAGGCCATCTTTAAAAATATGCTTGTTGACTGTAACCCGACCCTACCTCAGGAAGTTGGGTCGGTAGGTAGGTAATTTTTTGTTTTTTGTTTTTTAAAGGTCAGGTTTTCCTTGAAGAGGTTAGTGTGATTTGGTCCAGATACCAAGATCATTCGAAAAATGCTTTTGTCTGGCAGCAAAATTATTTCAGCAGAGAAAACAAGGTAGGTATCTTCAGGTAGAAATAAAGCAAGATATTATTGAACTCAGGCTTGTGTTTCATTTCCTAGAAGACATCGACATCCTTGAACACATTCTTGACAATGAATAGTGACTAGCTGGTCCAGAAATAATAATTTACAGATACCATACACACTTTTGCCAAAATTTTGAAATGAAAAGAAATGAAATTGTTCTTTGAAGTTATACAGGAGGTTGTTCATTACCATTTGGAGTACTTAGGGAGAATTATCTCAAATTAATCACATAACATCATTACCACCCTGCTGAGGCCTGCTCCCTTCACGATATGATTTAATTGAATACCTCCGGGCTTATTTCCTTTATTCAGAATACAAGTTCAACTGCATCAGAATTTAATTTACTGACAACAATGAGGAAAATACTACATGTAAGCTTCTAACAAGCGTATTGGATGTCGACATCGGAATGTCAAAATTAGACTGGTCTAATTTGTCAAGACCGCTGGAGCTAGCGGCACTATCCACAACTTTATCGACATAGAGGGTTACAAACTTTCCGTTATTATGACAAAGCAGTACAGATTTTCTGCATTTGGTCACATTTTAGTCTCCTCAGAGAAAAGTAGAAATCCAAACATCGTCAGTCGGTCCGACTCAGAAGCTGTCGGTGTGCGGACCCACGAGTTGGTGACAGTCCTAAACATGTCCAAGTTCCACATCGATTCGCGACAGAGCTGGTACAGAGCTGGTGTTTAGTACAGCTACCAAATTATGTGGAATCTTTTTTATCTAGTTGTATGCTAGATGCCTACAAAAAAATTAGTCGTCTTGGCCTATATTTTATGGAGTTACGTCCCTTTTTGGATGTAATAATCTCTGATTTTATGTATATTGGTGAATGTACAAGTTCAACAGGGCTCTCAAGGAGAGGCGAGCGATCACTCGCACGTGCCTCTTGCTCGCCTGAAATCAAAAAATGGCGAGTGGTGAACCACTCGCCTGTTTTCATCGGTCAGAATAAAATTTAATGACATCTTCAGCTGTTGTTGTCAAGTTTTTGGCTTCCAAAATATCTTGTTGTTCATCATCGGCATGTTTCATAGGTCAGAATAAAATTTAATGACATCTGCAGCTGTCGTAAAATTCTTGGTTTCGTAAAGATCTTGTTGTTCAGCAATTTCGGAAGGCTTCCCGCCATTTCCGCTTCATGTGTTGTGCAAAACGAAATTACAGATCCGTTATGGGTAGACTGGTTGCCTCCCTTGTATTTTCATACAGACACGTTTTGAGACGTGGGTTATGATTTCCACAAATATAAAATCCGTCAAACACCACGGCTCAAACCACCATGGCATCACGACGTTTTAAACATTAGTTTCCGATTTTGTTTAACATTACACCACTCCATTCTGAACATAATAGTTTCCGATTTTGATTTACTCTCGCTGTGGACTTTCGTCCCTCGATCAAGTCCATGCTTTTTATTGCTCTCACGCAATTTCGGTGTCAAGCACGCCTTTTCGTTCGGACCTTTTCGTTCCTGACAATTTTGTCACTGTTAGCAAGATGTTAGCGGAAAATTGCACGATGTCGAATCCGAAAGGAAAGCCGATAGAACTATCAACGTACCTAAAATGGAGAGAGGAACTTACATCAGTGTTCCGAATTAAAGAAGACTACAACACCATTCTCAATCGCGCATATGCAGCCCACACAATTCAGAAAAGTCACCTCAGCGAAAATAATGTCATATTAAAATAATTCTTATTTAACACCATATTAAATATTGCTGAGGTAAACTGATTATGCCACGGCATTTACCTCGGCAATTGCTGATTGCTGAGGTGAATTATGTGGGCTGCATATGTGACCCACATATTCTGTAATGTACTTTTAGAAGTAATTTTAGCATTTCACTCGCCTCAGGAATTTCTCAGACGAGTGATAAAAGCACTCGCCTCACTCGCCTGAGCTTAAATTCAGGCGAGTGACGAATCACTCGCTTTTTTTTTGCTCCTTGAAAGCCCTGGTTCAATGTCATGGCCCACTTTATGGAGTTATGTCCCTTTTCGTGAGTAAAAATATGCTTGAATGTAACCAGTTGTATCAGAAGAACCGTGTCCGGTACAACTACCAAATTTTGGAAGCTTATTTATCTACTTGTATTCTAGAAGCGTACAAAAGATTATTCGTCTCGGCCCTTATTTTACAAAGTTGTGCCCCTTTATGTGTGTAATAATCATTGACTTTGTGACAGAAGCTTGAATGTAGCTGTTATATCTGCAGAATAATGCTTTAAAAAGGATAATTTTGAATGAATAGTAAACATAGCCATGATATGTTGCACATTCTCAGCATATTTCTCAATTGCTTGGGGGAAGCCAAGGGGTTGTGAGTCTCACCCTCATGTTGTCATCTGTGTGCGGTGGCTGCGCCGCAGCGAACATTCTCTGAACATCTTCCAACTATTAACCCTTTCACCGATTATTTCCCCTGACAAAAGTGACCTGCTGACGATCAATTCCCTGAGAACTGTTAAAATTTGTATATGTTGTCTTTGGAATGTTAGAAAACGTGTTTGCGTCTGAGATTTGTAGAAAAACATAGGGACCCCGTCTCCACAATGAACACTCCGGTGTTATTTGCTCCAGTTTTATAGCAAAATATATAAAATAGCATACAAAATTAGGTTTTACTTCAAGGGAATGCGCTTTCCCTGGCTTTCTCGACTTGAAAACGTCAAAATTCAACGGAGAAATCATCTTTTTTCGATCGCATTTGACAGTGTTTATCTCGAGTTGTACTCGGCCATTTGCAATGTTTGACCTCTCATTGGAAAGTGTGGGCTTTCCCCTTTCTGTACATCACATGACCTGGGACGGATGGCAAAAATAAAACGGAGGATACGATTGGATTGAAAATGATGTAATTCCATTTTTCCAGCCACTGTCTACGCGCTTCTTATCTGTTGGCGGATGGAGGTCACGTGGGCGAAATTACGCATACCGATTGGCTCGTCGTCCGAAGGCGGCAACCATCTTGGGCGAAATAGAAAGTTGGTTGTCAAACTTTGTGGATCAAGACTCGTAAAAATATGGAAATAAACTTTGCCGGTTGTCGTTGGCAGTTTTAATCGTCTGGGGAATATTCACCACGCTTTACCAGTCGTGTAACATCAAAAATACAGGAGTTAGGATGAGGTTTTCGATGATTTTTTTCATTTCTGCGGCTTGCTGCCGAGAGGCATTTTTCGCTCCGATTTTTTTCGTTCAACATCTAATTTTGCTTTATTTCTTTTGCGGAACAAACAAACAATTTCGATAATCAAATTGATCAAGGTTTTGACTTTCCAGAAGTATACAGTGTTTGATAGGTTTCCGTTAAAACGAATGCAAAAAAATAAAAGTGCTGTACCCATCGTGATGGCCAACAGGTTTAAAGCTAACCCGGTCAACCGGGGATGGCCGTACGGGTGGCACTCTCGTTATCCCCGTACACCGGGTTTAATCGGTGAAAGGGTTAACCAATCAACTAGCGAGCAGCGCCCATGTGACAAAGGACTGAACACGAGGCTAAGTCTACTTGTGACACTGGCGGCTTGTTTCAAGATGAAATGTTCGCTATATGCGGGAACACGAACAAAACAGGCAAAAACATGGAACATTGTTTTGTTCTAATAATATAACATGTTCACTGTGTGCATTGGGCCTAAAGAAGACCACTGCAAAAATTCTTCTAGAAAGATGTATACTGTGGAATGCCTCTGCCAAGACGGTGTACCATAGGAAACGAGGGAGGTCAACATGCAGTTCGGCATTTTCATTTTATTTTGCGAATTGCTACATGTACGTTCCCACTTCGAACTTCCCTTGATATATCTGGGCCCTTCAATGTTCAAAGAACATAGACACGAGACGTCACTTACCTCGAAAACATTTGAAATTTGAAATGGGTCGCACAAGAGCGTTATTGATTGGCTGACCTATATAGTGGCCTATTACAAATACCATATTAGGAGGAATGACGCCGCTAATAAAGGATGATGTCAATCTACTCACAATCGACGTGTACGTTCTGATTGGTTCGTCTCTCGTTCGTAGGTGAAATCTACACCTCGGATTTTGAACACTGAAGAGGGTCAGATAAATCAAGGCAGGTTCGAAGTGGGAACATAGAAATTGGCTGGATAAAATGAAGATGACAGTTCGGCAGCTACCTGAAAGTCTGCGTTCCCCTATACAAAATAAGCTTATATATCGAGGAATAGTGCAGACAGACAGACACTCCGTCTCACGGACTGATCATTTTCAAATCAGTCTGCAGACTGGACCCAGACTGTCAAATCAACACTACTGCATTGACTTGGAAAAAGAAACTATGTCACCAAAACGGGTAGGCCTACGGATCCTATGTGATATCCAATGTTCTGTGAGTACCACAAGAGTGTCATTTCTTATTTCTCCGGTTATATCACCAATCGTGTTGCGCGATAGGCCTATACAGGATAAATTCGAGTCGATCGAGCCGGGCACCGTGCATGCAGAATCAAGCCGGAAAAATTACAGCAGAATGCGGTCATCACCCGTTAGAATTCGGAGGTGGCTTTCCGACCAACACTGAACTTACAGTTACCGAAATCGAGCGACCGTGTAAGATAAAACATAAATGTGCAAGCCTTACCTTGGATTGAAACGAATTTCTGCTCAATTCCACCAAAATTCTTCACGTAAAATAAACCATCACGCCTCGCCACAACTCTTGCAAACATTCGCCATTGCCGATGTCACGTGACTGTCCCCAGCCAACCAAGGCGAAGCACTGATTTCTAAAAATAGCTCAGCTGTCAGAAAAAAAAATCAATGTTGGACTGCGAAGCGTTACAGCGCTTTGTTATATTCCAACGTTACAAGCAATGCGGTCATACCAATAACGGGGCGAACTATTCCTGGACTCATTTCCATAACAAACAGGATATAATTGACCTCTATCGACTAACGGGGAGATAAACCATAGCATCACAATTGAAGCTCGGCCAAATGGAATATCCATATTCTATTTTCAGTTCGATTTTGGGATCTTATTTTATACCGTACATGTAGGCCCCACGCACCGTACCGATTATTCGTTTATTGGAGTCTAATATTATATCTTATATATACATTTTCTGTCACAACTGATCACCGAGAAATGGAACCAAATTTAACGCATAGCTTGACTATGGTTCAGAACATATTCGACTTTTAACTGGTTTTTGCGAGTGTCTTGCTGGCATCATCTTAAACAGTAGGACGATTTCCTTTGTAGGAAACCATCTTGTGTTTTTATTATTTTTTTTTCATACACATTTGGAATTGGTGCTATTAACTGTCATTACATGTAGGTATTTTGACCATTGACGCGGACATTCTTTTATGGATGACGGCTGAATATTGAATGTCGAATCTGGGTGGATAATTCACTCTCTAAAATAATTAGATTGAAATTCAATCTATCAGATTGAAAGTAGTGACCAATCTATTTTCGGATTGAAAATATTCAATCTAATAGATTGAAAACGATAAAATAAATCTGTTTTAGACAGAAAATTAATTTAATAAATTGAAATTTTCAATCTAATAGATGGAATATTCAATCAAGTAGATTGGTCACTAATTCCAATCTAATGGATTGAATTTTCAATCTAATTATTTTAGAGAGCTGTCCGAGTCTTTGTGCAGCTGAAAAGGCTGTTCAAAGTCTAGACATATTGTTGTCCCCAGACTTGGCTATTGTAATCATTGTCTGGTGATTCTTACATGGAGTTTGAACCCGGATCGGACGCTTGCTATCTGGCACCGCGATGGCCGCAGTGGCATGCATGCTATTTTTTTCTTCTTCGATTTCAATTGGTACAAAACAAGAACACAGAGGCCGTATACAAAACATACACGGCACCAGATTCAAGTCCAATCTGCCAACGTGCAGTTTTGAAAGTACCGAACAAAATCATATATTGAAGATATACACAATATGTAAACGTACGGTACTTCTGTATTTCCGAACTTCTTTTCCATACATTTTGAGACCACTTTTGCAATATATTTGGCAGTTCCTCGATCTGTATTGAGAATCGTCTTGTTTTATACCTTGAAACCGAAAAGAAACTTATTGATATTCAAGCTAGTTTCCGTAAAAATAGAAGTACCATTGACCATTTAGTTAGATTAGATTCGTATGTCAAGAATGCTTTCGCAAAGAAGGGAATGTGGTTTCTATTTTTTTAATTTTTTTTTTATTATTATTTAGAAAAAGCCTATGATACTACTTGGAAATACGGGATTTTAAAAGGCCTGCATACTATGAGATTAAAATGCCGTTTACCCATTTTTCTTTCCAACTTTCTGAATGATAGACAATTTCAAGTTCGGTTGAGTTCAACGTTGTCTGATCATTTCGATCAAGATCAAGGTGTCCCACAAGGTAATATTTTGTCTAGTTACTCTGTTTAGTATCAAGATGAACAGCTTAGCTGCAGTTTTGATTAAATCAGTTGAAGGTTCACTGTTTGTAGATGATTTCAACATAACGGAAACGGAAGCGGTAGTGGGAAAAGTATATAATACTGAGAGAACATTACGGTACAACTTTGTCTAAAAAGAATCCAGGAATGGTATCAGGAAGATGGTTTCAAGTTCTCCAGAGCAAAAACAAATTGTGTACACTTTTGTAGAAAGTATTTCCAGCACAAAGATCCAATACTTACATTAGATGGAACTGAAATCAAGGTAGTCAAATTCTTAAGAATATTGTTTGATCACCGAATAAAGTTCTCACCGCATATGAATTGCTTGAAAGCTAAGTGCACAGAAGCTCTTGATTTGTTGAAGGTAGTTGCCAGCTATGAGTGGGGAGGAGATCAGCAGACGCTTCTCCATTTATATCGATCAATTATTCGTGCTAAACTTGATTATGGCTCTATGGGGGTAGTCCATAGTTGCAGATTTTTTGTCCCCCCGAAAATCTTTGAAATTAATATTCCACCAGGTTTGACCCCATGAGAATTTTTGTTGTTTTTTTTAATTTATTAATGTTTGTAATATCATTCAGTTGACGATTCGCTTCAAATCAGTACATGGTATTTTACCAGTTAGGTTGGCCCATGCCTCATTATGTAGATGGAAGTGCGAAAGTGTGGCTGTGAATTGGGGCCTTTTTCAGCTTACGAGCACATGTTATACGTCACAGTAGAAAAATGAGTTTGAAAACGGCCTGGTCGACCCCCTGTTTTCTTTGCTATATTTTGTTGATCCTTGGACAGGGCGGTGAGTTTCATGACAATGGATTGTCAAGTTTTTTTCTGTGGTGGAGAATATTACCTATTTTGGATCAATTTTTTCCTGAAGTTATGGGGACCCCGATTTTGGTCAGCAAGGCTTACATCTTTCTGGACTTCATGGCAAGAGCCTACTCTTTCAGAAAATATATATAGTTCTATGGGGGTTCTCTCAAAACACGGTTGCTGTTTAGCATAAAATGAACCAGCCTACTGTTTAATTTCAGATGACTTAGCTGTACTGTGGGACTACTATACGACTTTGCCTCGGAGCGTCCAGAACATCACCTAAAGAAAGCTTATATATGTCGAAGCAGATGAATCTCCTTTAGAAGTTCGAAGAATTAAACTAGCACTGCGATTGTAGCAGCTGGTATTAAGCAGCTGGTATTAAGCTTAGTCAAATTTTGCCTAACAAGCTCTTACTAGTCCCACCATGGCAGCTAGCCAGACCAGTAGTAGATATTACAATGACGAAATATAAAAAGGCAGACACGAGCCATCTCGTGTATACACAATAATTTGGTCCACTGACAGAACAATACAGATCGCATCAAGCTATTTATACAGATGGTTCTAAAGATGGTGAGACAGTAGTGTGTGCTACTATCTTTAGTTCCGAAACTAAAACATGTCGACTTCCAGGTAAAGGTTCGATTTTCACCACCGAAGCCAAAGCTCTATTGTTAGCTTTAGAAGGTATTGGGTCTACAATAGAAGGAAAATATGTCAGATTCTCAGATTCACTGTCATGCCTTCAAGCGATTGAGAGTGGAATTTCAACTCACCCCACCATTTTGAACATTCTACAATTATATGACCGTAGATTTCATCAACAGATCGGTGTTGTGTTTTGTTGGTTGCCTAGCCACGTTGGCATCAAAGGAAACACTGAAGCTGATGAAATGGCTAAGGCAGCCCTAGATGATGAGGTTGATCCTGTTGGAATCCCATATAGCGATTTCAGACCCTCTATCTGCGCTTATGTGAGAAAGCTTTTTCAATCTTTATGGGATGCTGTAGATAATAACAAACTTCATAGTTTCAAAAAACTGTAGGATATATTCATCTGAGCCGTCAGAAACCTTTCGATCAAGCGATGTAGAATCGGCCACGCCCGATTAACTCATGAACAATTACTGATAAAGGAACCAGCCACAAGGTGTATTCCATGCCAGGAAGATCTCACAGTGAACATATTCTGATTGACCGTATAGATTTCTAAGATTGTAAGAGATTCTTTTTATCAAGCAGCTTCTTTAGAAGATCTTTTTAGTCGAGTAAAATAAGATTGTATTTCAGGTTATTTGAGAGAAATCGGTTTGTTGCATAAGTTTTGATGTAACGGCATGTACATGTTTTTGGTGTGTTGTGTTGATTACTTCTGGATGGCTGGTTTGTTGACTTTTTTTTCTTGAAAAACTTAGAATTTTGTTTCATTGTCGCTATATAGCTGAAATAGTGCTGATGACGACGTTAAGCTTTAATTCTCTCTCTCTCTCTCTCTCGCTGGATTGAGAACAAAGTCGCAATCGTTTTGACGGTAGGTATGGCCTATTGACCTATCGGTCAAACTGAAACAGTGTTGATTTGTTTAGTTTCAACAGCAAATCTCGTATCTCAATGATCAGAGCATCTAATATTACACTGGAACTAAAAATGGATCTGGAGTTGCTGTGTTAGTATATGATACATTCTGTAACATAATTTTTAAAACCAGTATTTCCTTAATGTGCCACCGGTGTGGAAGCTAAAATGTTTGGAATAGGCTTATAGCTAATTGAACTCCAAGGCTCACAGCCAATGTAACCCAGCAAGGACATTCTCCACATTCATCCTTAGTTGCAGCAGCCGACAGATTTTCAGTGGACATTGTCTTTAGTAAAGAGACCTGTTTGTGAATGATATAAGTCATGATACATACAGTATCGGTACCGGTACATTGGAGACTTGAAGGGATGTTGGACTTGAAAGCATAGATAAAGTTCTATTTGTCATCAGATAGTAGTAGATCCAGTTAATTTCCATTGTTGCGAGAAATATCAAATCAAATTGGATATATATTCCGGTTCTAGACGATCGCAATATTAATTGAATATATTGAAAGACTCTTGGTAAGATTCTTCAACAGATACTTAGTGTTTGGTATAAGATATCACCTGATTTCTCCCAATCTCTTCCTTTAATAGTGAAATTAATGTCGCGTAAAGTAGTGTAAAATTAAGCGTTTTGCGCCAAATGACCATGATCAAGTTTAGGTTCAGGAAGTGGAGGAAGACCAAGAGCAGGAGGAGGAGCAGGAGCAAGAAGAGTCCCGTTCAGAAATGACCGCCAGGATCAGAGGAGCTAATTATGTCATATTTAAACAAGACTTGTTTTTAGGTGAGTAGTAGAGAAAGATCAGAATAACCCTTTTTGACATTTGAAATTTGTGTTTTACCTTTGTGACGCCACTTGCGGTTCCGGTCACGCCAAGGCGTTCGGTGCAATCCCCATGTCTCTAGTCCCTCTAGTTCTGGGTACAGCATTCTACTTCAGGTTGCGTATAAGCAGTCCTAACCCCCCACCACACTACTCTGGGGCTCACTCGACAATTCGTAGCAAGGGCCCCTCTTTAAACAATAGGATAGATCGATCTGCTACATCATACTTCTTCTTCATAAGCCTTCTCCATAGCTTAAACTCCTAATACAATCAGTTTTCAGCATTGCCACTGCTGCAAACGAGCATATACAGATCGGTGGCTGGGTTCGTCTACGTAGCGATCGGGGTCACGGAGTATATTTTGTCCCGCCTGAGTTATGTCCCTTGACTGTGCGTAAAAATCGTGACTCATTTGCAGCGAGAAAATCTTACAAAAAGCGGGTAGGTCGACCCCACATGCCTTTTCACGTTGGCACCAAACCTGGGAACACGAAACAAAAAAATTAACTGAAATCGCTCAAACAGATTTTCTGGAAATTTGTCCATTTTTCGACTTCTAAAGAAATTTTGTAGGAAAAATGAAGCAAGCTTGGAAGTGAATATTCGAAATTCCCTGTTCCATAACATGCAGTGATGTGTCTTGAAACAATCGTTCAATCATGCTATTTCAGAAAATATACACATATAAGTGATTTGCGTTGAAGATTTTATGACAATTGGTGGCCTAAAAGCGGACCCATGGTCTATTCCGTGCTAAATAGAAGATCCCTGGAGGACAGAGGGAGAGAAAGCCTGGCTGAACTTTATCTATACACCATCCAAGCATATTGTGACTGGTAACCTTGATACAGTGAGTGATAAGGACCTAAGATTACTCCTGATGAAAGGGACCTAAATATAGAGAGCCGAGAAGAATAAATCTGAAGACCGACCACAAGATAGTCCTGTCTGCATTGGAACACTACGTTTTGATTGGTCTAAGCGCGAAAAAGTTGAACCTACATTACTCACTGATTGGCTGGACCTCACCAAGAGCAAGGTCGTTGAAACAGTCCGTCATATTGACAGAACTACCCTTCTCCAAACAAGTACTAAGAAACATCAATTCGCAAGAAGTTCTAGCAAATCTCCAGAGTAAATTCGTCATAGCCCCAGCAGACAAAGCTCCAAATAATATAATATTCATATGTAAATATTACTATTACCATGTGCTAGTTAAAGAATTGAGTGTAAACATATCATCATCAAATACGCCTACTTACTCCAATACTGCATTTACTCTGAGAGATTTATTTAACAATCACACAACGTTTCTTAGAGAAAGAGGTATTTGTCTTCCAACCAATCATAACGACATACCAAAAGTATACAAAAGTATACTGGACTCCCAAAATGCATAAATCACCATACAAAGCTAGATTCGTAGCTGGCTCTAGAAGCTGCACCACCAAGCTTCTTTCAGCCCTGTTGACGAGGACCCTTCACGAGGTAAAAGCATTTTGGGAAAGGCATTGAGCCACTTTTTTTTTAAAACTCTGGCGTTGAATGTATGTGGATATTGAAAAACTCAAAATGTCTTTTTCTTCTAACTTCTAACTTCATTATAGTGAGGTAGCTTAGGGCCATATTTTGGAAAGATCGTGACACGCTGGACCAAAGCACCAAACTTGGCACACCCATCACTTGAGACATATAGAACAATATCAGAAGGGGTTCCCGTTGCTCTGGGCTCTGTGATGCCCTCTGGTCCCCAAAAGGGCATCTGAGGGGCAATATTGCTATTCAAAGAATAGTTAGGCTCCCAACAGCTTCGTTATTTTTATTATCCTTAAGGCTGGGAAGCTGAAACTTGCTACACTGTATCACTGGTTCAAGCCCTACCAGAAAATGTCACAAAATCCAAGATGGCCGCCATGATGACAACATTTTCCAAAAATAAGCCATTTTCCTGACGATTTTTCGATCATATTTTTCGATTTTTTTTATTTATGCAATTTCTCCGCAAAAACTGTGTGATAAATTAGTAAATATTATTGTGATGTGAAATAAAATAGTTTTTGTCCACTTTTCATCGCGAAAAAGCAGAAATTTTGAAGAAATATGACAAAAACATCAATTTTCTGGTACCCCCACGTGGCCGCCATCTTGAATTTACCCATGATACTCTGCTCGGGGGGTCATGTATATAGGCTCAAAATGACCTCAATATGATAAACGATAAAGTCCTGGAGTTTCAGTTCTCCATTTTTTGTCGTTCCGGAGATAGCGCAGAATATTTGGTGGGGGGCCCAGGCCAGGTAGGGTTAATTTTGAAGGAATACGAGGAAAATAGAACTTTCCAGTTACACCCTAATATCATCCATTTTCAATTTACTCATGATGCTCTGCTCCGAGTCATAAGCTATAACTTCGCTAAGTTACAGCTCTCAACGTTTATTCATTTTGGATCACCAGGGAAAAATTCTTTTAGAGGGAAGTGGGGTGGCTGAAACCACCTAAACCAATTAAGTTTACATAATCGCCTGTGTAAAAGGAAACAATCGCTCCTATTTTCATGTAAAACTTGAACTGTGATTCAGCTTTCCGTCTCGTAAAATGGGGGGAAAAGCTGGACATACTCAAGGCTGGCCAGGTTAGTTTTTCTGGGTTATTCTTGCATTTACCAGGTTTACCCCATGTTGAAGCGTTTACTCCATCAGACGTCCTCAACGCTCACCCATTAACATTCGATGCGTTATTTGTTTGATCTGATCTGTCATCACAGCACCCGAGCTAGCGTATCTAATTCCACTTAAGCCGGTGCTAGGGGCCGTGTGGATATTTCATAATCTCCACATGAACCGTTACAATAAATGCGCGGCTGAGATACTAAGGCTACATCCGAGAATCCACCGTATTCTCGGGACTGCATGTTTGGTGTTGAGGGAAGCTTTCCTGTTGATATGAGTCATATGGTTGCTTTTTAGTCGCCAGACGTCGTCAATTTCTCCCACCGCTTGCTTATCGCTCCAATTTCAATCTTTCTACTTTCAAGTTTGAGAGATGAATAGCTGATTTTTTTGTCTAAAACTACATCTAATATATTCCACTGGGTGCCAAGACCATTACATATATATGTGCATGGTTCAGCACCCGTGCATTACTCTAATTATATGCCGGTTGTGCATGTACACTGTAAGAAAAATGATACTGAAAGGGGAGGATCAATTGTGTTTAGTGGATTCAGATCCAGTCCCCCCCCCCCCCCCTTTTCCCAATGAACTTTTCTCTGGGGCTCGCAACTGTTTAAAGCTAGCACTTTGTGTCTTTATAACAAATCAAATTAGGGGCATTTTATTCTCGGAAAAGAGCATCATGGGTAAATTCAGATTTGACGAAACGGTGGTGTACCTCGAAAATTTTGTTTTTGGAGTATTTTCCTCAAAATTGGTGTATTATTCTACGTAAAACTACCCAATAATATATTAAATCACATCAGATGATTAATTACTAATTCGCAAGGTAATTTAGGCAAAGTAAATTGCACAAGTAAAAAGTTTGAAAAATGGATTCGAAAAATCAGAATTTTTTTTATAAAATGACGTCACCGTGACATCATCATATAGAGACCATCTTGAATTTTGTTACATTTTCTGGTAGCACTGGAACCCTAGATATAGTGTGGCAAGTTTTAGCTTCCTAGCCTCAAGGATAATAAAAATAATGAAGATATTGGTAAGCTATCTTTTTTTTAAATTATGCCCCCCCCCATCAAACTTTCTGCGCTATTTCCGGAACGACAAAAAACAGAGAGCTGAAACCCGTGACTTTATAGTTTATCATATTGTGGTCATTTTAAGCCCATTTGCATAACCCCCCGAGCAGGGGATCAGGGGTAAATTCAAGATGGCGGCCATGTGGGGTACCAGAAAATTGATGTTTTTGTCTTATTCCTTCAAAATTTCTGCTTTTCCGCGATGAAAAATGGGCGAAAACTACTTTATTTCACATCACATTAATATTTACTAATTTATCATGCAGTTTTTGCGGAGAAATTGCATAAATAAAAAATTCGGAAAATCTGACCGGAAAATCAACCAAAAAATGCGGTTTTTGAAAAATGACGTCATCAGAGCGGCCATCTTGGATTTTTTTTTACATTTTCTGGTAGAGCTTGACCCAGGGGTATATTGTGGTAAGTTTCAGCCTCCCACATGTAACTCAAGGAGTAAGAGAATGGCCTCCAGGCCACGACAGGTCCCAAAAAGCCCAGGCCAGATAGGGTTAAATGCCAGAGGGCGTCACATGATCCAAAGTGATGGGCACCCCTTCTGATATTGTTTTGTATGCCTCAGGTGATGGATGTGCCAAGTTTGGTGCTTTGGTCCAGCGTGTCACGATCTTTTTGCTAAGCCACATCACTATTAATGGTATCTGTGTTCAAGAGAATTGATCGTAGATATATTAATGTCGGAAGCCATAAAGCATTCTTTAGCTCTACTGTATACATACAAGAGATATCATTCGTGGGATGTTTCTTAGTTTATGGAGTTACTTGAATTTCTCATTAAAAAGATTTATGTAAAATTTGGCAACACAATATATCAACAGCATATAGGTATTCCAACGGGTACTAATTGTGCACCCCTGTTGGCTGACCTATATCTGCTCTCTTATTGATATGACTATATGCAGGCGCTCTCAAAAACCGATCAATTCAAAGCCCGTTCCCTGTCATTCACCAAACGCTATATAGACGATCTTTTCGCTGTGGATAATCGCTATATGAATGACGCAGTGAAGGATATATATCCACCTTCACTGGATTTGAAGGAAACTACAGATAGCCCTACTGGCACATCAAATTTAGACCTATATTATGTACTTCAAGATACACATGGTTCTGATATGAACAGTCACAAACAAAGCCTGATTGGGATACAACATTATCTAGATAACGACTTGAAGGAAAATCATATAGATTGAGAATATTGAACAGCGATACGGATTTGATATTTTTGGAACATCGTGATGTCTTACCGGCATAACTGAAAACTTGACTGCTCTCTCTTGCTGGAACCTAGCTATAGCCTACGTTTTTTGTATACTATGATTGTTGTTGTTGTTTGTTTGTTATTTTATTTTTTTTAGCTAAATCTGTTATATGAATTAGGTATCTGGATCATGAAAGCGGAGATTCTTCGATGGACCACGGCTGAATAATGAATGACGGATCAGACGCTTGTAATCTGGACATGCTTTAACGTGCAGCACTCGGTGGGTCGTATCGTGTTCCTTCTTAGGCTTTATAGCGTGGGTAATTTTTTGAACATATAGAGATACTGCTTTATACACAGTCAAACAAATGGTGATAGGTATCACCAAAGGAGTGACGAGCATCACCGTATTTGGTGATGAGTTAGAACCATCACCATATTCCATCATCACAATTGAATGGTGATGACCATCATCACTTATTGGTGATGGAGGACCCTCGCCAATAAATGATGATGACCTGGAGTATACGCATTGCTCCTCAACATGTATTGGTGATCACCAGGCACCCTCGGCCTCGACCTCAACTCCTTTATTATCCCCATTAAATGTTGATGACAGGGACCCCCACCAATAAATTGTGCTGTGTAATCTAAAAAATCAGTCTGTATCATATAACAATAATCCCAAACAGAATTCTGTCATCGCTCACAGGGGAATATCTGTAGATTAACAAAATGGGGTTTTCAGTATATATACCCCTGAAGGCATGATGTATCGTCAAATGCGATATTTGTTCTTAAATTTTGTGTATCCCAGACAAAGGAGCCTTCTAATGAGGGGAAGGCATATACCTCAGAGAGCTAGTTCAATAAATTAAGCTGGACACCTGTCAAACCTGCCCGTCGTATGCCAACTGTGGTTGGCTCTTGCTTTGAGCTTGAAGGTGAACTGCAAAGCTTTTAATTTTATCTAAAATGTTGCTTATATACATCTTGTCTTATGTGATATAATTTCTATACATTTTTGGGGAAAATATTATTTGCAAAATTGTATTAATAACAATATTTAAGTTATCCTGTTATAAATCCGTCTTGAAAACTTGCATCGCTTGTCTCTCTTGGTTTGTAGACCGTTATGACGTTGTAACGGTCTCCTTCATTCACGTTTTATTTAAATGTGACGTCATGCTACGTCGGATGAATGAGCGAGGACCACTATAACGTCATGACGTTCCAAAAACAACGGGAGGCAAGCGATGACGAATTTAAAAGTTCTTTGCTCTCGTTTTCTGGTGGTATAAGTTTTGACTTCTCATATACCCAAAATAAAACAATAACCCACAGAACTATTACCACACATATTTGTAACAACTATGGAAGTTCTTGTTTTATGACATTTTAACAGAACATTGGAAAGCTTTTCAGTTCACCTTTAACCAAATAGAAACGATTCTGCATGCATTTATTATGGAAATATTTAAAATATAACTGACAAAGATGTGGGACATATGAATTATTAACCAGAATTATGCAAGTTTGGTTTTCCACCCTCAACTTTATGGAACAGATAGGAATTCGAATTCAAATAATGAAAAATAAATTGCCATCCATCTACGGTGAAAGTGGCCGGAACTACTGGAAGCGGGAAAACCAAATGGATCTTATACGCTATTGAGAGGACTAGATAACTATGTAGAGCCTCGTCTGCTCAGAGTAATCTACTGTTATGGCAAATAACTGTCCATATTCCAAGATATGAGTCTGACAGTGTCTGAAATAGAGTTCGTGAAGGGTATTTTACAGTTTGACGTGTAATTCATTTAGAAGTTGGCGGATGTTTCTATCAGAGTTTTAGAAATCAGGTAATAGTCAACGATCTTACGATCCACGTCAAACAGGACACCAGAAATACAGACGTGTGTGCTAAAGGATCACATCATGACATCGTATCGGTTAATTACATAGTGCTGAACGATCAGGACCAAATTTCAAGAGATTTGGTTTGAATTATCTGCATGTAGTTCTATTTAATAACTCCATCGATAAGCATCAAAGTTCGCTTTTATGTCGTCATTTTTATCCTCCCAACGACTGAACTATGTTACGTCATAAACGATAATAGAAAAAACGTAACAGAAAACTGTTGTGAAGTCAAAGATTAACAATCAAATATTTATTTACAATACTAAAATCAAGTACAAATTAAGCAAGGTCAATACAACAAATAAATGAGAAATATAGTCCTACTGTTCAATGCTATACCGGTGTATATTTCACAGTCCGTACTGACGTGCAAATCTCTATACAGTCCGTGCCGCACAAATCGCTGTTCTGTATTTTGATAGTCCAACACCGATCAGCTGTTGTCCAGTTTCCGACAGTTCAATCACGTAGATAACACAGCGCCAAGAGTCAATTCACAGGAATATACAATCCAGCAGTCCGTAATTTCAGATAAAGGTAAGACAGTATAATGCACCCACAGAAAAGACGTTTGAATTCCCCCATCGATCACTGAATGTTGGGCTACTTATACTCTGCGGGACATTCGAGATCATTCCACAACATACAGCATTGAAGTATGATCTGACCCAGATATAATTACAACAAGCTTCCAGAAAGCTCGAAGCGACGAACCCACACAGCCTACGATGCTCTATCATTCCAGAAACATCCACAGTGTCTAACAGTAAACTTCAACACCATGACACTCCCCCCTCTTAAAAAAAAGAAAGTTTCAAACTTGGAACTTTCTTGACAATTCAAAACATTATTGCAAAAAAATCTGTATTACAACAGCAAAAATGTTGACAAACATATGTACATTAAATGCGAGACAAAAAAATCAGCAATCAAACTGTCCTTGCCCTCAATATGTCTGATTTCAATATTGTATTCTTGTAACACCAAACTCCATCTCAACAATCTTTGGTTTTTGTTTTTCATCTTACTTATGAAAACAAGTGGATTGTGATCACTGAATACAGTAATTGGCAACGATGAAGAAGTAACATAAATATCAAAATGTTGTAAAGCCAATATCATTGCCAAACGTTTTTTCTCAATTGTAGAATAATTTCTCTGATGTTTGTCAAATTTACGTGAAAAATAACATATTGGGTGATCTACACCATCTATACCTCCTTGTAACAAAACGGCACCAGCAGCAACATCACTAGCATCTACAGTCAGTTTAAAAGGTGAATCGAAATCTGGTGCTGAAAGAACTGGCGTGCTCTTGAGTATGGCTTTCAGGTTTTCAAAAGCTGATTCACAATCATCGGTCCAAACAAAAGTTATCCTCTTTCTTAAGAGTTGAGTTAAAGGCTCAGTAATATCTGAAAAATTTGGACAAAATTTTCTGTAGTAACCAGCCATACCCAAGAAACGCATCAGTTGACTTACATGTTGGTCTTGGAAATAACGAGATAGCACTAACCTTAGCATCTACAGGTTTTACCTGACCCTGGCCTACAACATGACCCAAGAATGTCACACGTGCATGCCCAAATTCAGAGTTGAATGTCGCTGATCAGTATTCTTAATGCATAATATTTTTTTGTAAAGTCGTCATCTAAAGAATGATGTATCTCAGTCACGCTTTGATTGTGACTGTTCATATGAGTACCATGAGGATCTTGAAGCACATGGGTTCATACGGCCCCTAGCCCAGGGTTAGGTCCCACTGGAATATTACTGTCCAGAAAGGGATAGTTTACGATGTCGAAATTGTAATCATCTCTTTTGTCATACAGTCGACGAGAGAGAAGGCCGGCTTCATTTTTAAAGAGATATAGGTCTAAATATGATGTGCCTGTAGGGTTATCTGTAGTTTCCTTCAAATCCAGTGAAGGTGGATATATATCCTTCACTGCGTCATTTATATAGCGATTATCCACAGCGAGAAGATCGTCTATATAGCGTTTGGTGAATGAGAAGGAACGGGCAGTGAATGGATCGGTTTTTGAAAGCGCCTGCATATGGTCATATTAATAAGAGAACAGATATAGGTCAGCCAATAGGGGTGCACAATTAGTAACCATTGGAATACCTATATGCTGTTGATATGTTGTGTTGCCAAAATTCACAATGATATTTTTAATGAGAAATTCAAGCAACTGTATAAACAAAGAAACATCCCATGAATGATATCTCTTGTATGTAGTAGAGCTAAAGAATGCTTTATGGCTTCCGACGTTAATATATCTACGATCAGTATTCTTGAACACAGATACTATTAATGAACTTAGATGGTCAATAAGGTCCTGATGAGGGATTGTAGTATAGAGAGTCGAGAAACCTCATGTGGATACATGTCTGTACGGTATGTGACCTTTAGCATCAAGTTCTTCCGTAAGACATTTTGAGTTTTTCAATATCCACATACATTCAACGCCAGAGTTTTAGAAATAGTGGCGCAATACCTTTCCCAAAATGCTTTTACCTCCTGAAGGGCCCTCGTCAATAGGGTTGAAAGAAGCTTGGTGGTGCAGCTTCTAGAACCAGCTATGAATCTAGCTTTGTATGGTGATTTATGCATTTTGGGAGTCCAGTATACTTTTGGTATATCGTTATGTTTGGTTGGAAGACAAATACCTAAGATAACACAGCGCCAAGAATTTCAGACAAAGGTAAAACAGTATAATGCACCCACAGAAAAGCCGTTTGAATTCCCCCTCGATCACTGAATGTTGGGCTATTTATACTCTACGGGGCATTCGAGATCATTCCACAACATACAGCAATGACGTATGATCTGACCCAGATATAATTACAACAAGCTTCAGTAAACTACAACGCCATGACAAGTACTTTATGAACAAGTAGGAGGACATCTCACAATTTCTCGAATTATTTATTGATATCAAATCGAATACTTAAGAAATATCAAAGGATTGATGGTAAATGTTATCCGATAAGTCATAAATCGAAGGAAACTGAAAAGCTGGAGAAGAGTTATAGACGAGATTTGCCCTATCTTGGTTAAAACTAGGTGAGACTTAACAGGGTTCGGCTCAGAATAGGTACCGTATCTGCTTGAAATTCCAGAGAAATAAATCAACCGACTAAACTCAGAGATGTATTAAATATAATGACTGGAGAAAGATGTTTACCGAGCAGAGGATAGAACAGTATGTAAGATAGAGCTATGAAGATGAATCGGATGAAATGGCAAATAAGGTCTATATTCCAAAATGGAAAAGAGATTACGCCAACAGTATTATGGTTATGTGATCAATTGTTATGAGATGAAAAACGATTACATTCATACTGAAATTTTATACAGCCAGTCAGTTTCAAAGTGTATACAATATTAACCCTGATGCAACTATCAAATGTAGTATCAAAAGGAGAAAAGGCGTATTCAAGAAACTGAGAGGTGGAGATTACGAGTCGGATGGCGATCATTTGGAAAATAGGAATATTAAAAGTGTTAAGAATAGATAAAAATAATTTTGAATATTCAAAAGAATTTTACATGTGTATATTAGGTATGAGCAAATGTACATATATGTAATGTTAATTATCTACACTGATGTGTTGAGATTTCGTACAAATGAATGAATAACTTAAACCTGTATTTTAAATATTTTCTCCATATTATGTAGCACACTCCTTGCTGCTGTGGCTGTTGGTATAAACTGTTCACTGCATGAGTCATGAAGTTATCTCCCTATATCTTGATCTGTCACGTGATCAAATATGGCCACGATTTAAAAGAAAAATAGTGAACATGGCTGTCGTAATCGTTCCTCCTCCTGTTCCGTCTATTCTCCATCATGCTCCGGCTGCTGCTCCTCCTCATTTTGCTCCCCGCCTCAATAATGTTGACCTGATGTGTTCAGGAAAAATTAATCCCTGGGCCAGTTCATGGCAAATCCCTGAGAATGAATCGTATTAAAATGTATAATTCAGGGTGAATCATCTGAAATTCAGGACTTTTCCCCCTGCTATCCCTGTGTGTCTGCTATCTTATCTTATTTCTGCCGATTCCGTGCTACAAGAGAGAGAGAGAGAGAGAGAGAGAGAGAGAGAGAGAATTGAGGTTTAATGTCACATTCAGCAATAGTTAAGCTTTATTGCGATCAAACAAAAGTATTCTAAAATCCAAGTATTCTAAAAAAAAAGAAGTCAACAACCCAGCAATCCAGAAGTAATCAACACAACACACCAAAAGACATGCGCATACATCAAAACTTATGCAACAAACCAATTTCTTTCAGATAACCTAAAATACAGTCGTCTTTTACCCGACTAAAAAGATCTTCTAAAGTAGCTGCTTGATAAAATGAATCTCTTACAATGTTAAAAGGCGATCAGAATGTTTCACTGTGAGATCTTCTAGGCTTGGAATACACCTTGTGGCTGATTCCTTTTATAGTAAATGTTCGTGGGTGAATCGGGTATGGCCGATTCTACATTTCCAGATCATGACTTGATGGAATTGTCATATACAGTCACAAACTGCATATTGGTATCACGTATAAAAGGTGATGAGTTAATGCCATCACTAATAATGGCCAACACAGTTTACTGGTGATATGGCCTGGTCATCATTGTTTTTTAAGTGATGGCCTAAAACGAAAACTCACTTCTCATCATCATTTATTGGTGAACTGGCCTCCTCTCCATTAAATGGTGATGAGCTGATCTCGTCATCCTTTGTCATCACCAATAAATTACGGTGACCAGGCCTCATCACCAATGCTGATTTATACCGTGTGTTTCCTATAACCTGAACAGATGCCGGTGTGTTGGATAATATTGTCCTAGGTCGGACTCGCACTGTGTGACTCATGGGCAGGTAGCGTTTTATATGAAATTATTCCTTGGCATTTATGGATATGATGATGATTATAACTATATGATTATAGTTATTTCGGATTCAAGGTTAAAAATATGTTTGTGTTGGGGCGGACTTGGAAATTGAATCAGATAGAACCCTCCATTTAGTGAAGATGAGATTGGACGAGAGGGGGCGGGTTGCAAAAATAAGACCGAAAGCAATGTCGTGTATGGTTTTCTGATATCAATTGCCCACGCATATCTTGGGAGATTTTGTTTTCGATCACCATTCGGTCAGTGATCTCAGGGGTCTTCAATATAGAGAATTTTGTGAACCTGGACTATTCCATACATCAGAGAATGTCGTACACGTTAGGTTCGTATACCCAACTATACGTTTATTAATATAGATTAATATGTGCAATTTGTGAACTGTTACAGCTGTCTTAGACACCGTAGAAAAAGCCTCAATTTATAACGACGAATTGCAGGGAGTTTCCTTCAGTGCTATGACTTGGTGGTAGAAAAAGAGTCATCATCATCATCATACACTCATTCAATGGGTGTTTTCTCGCGCTCTTACACACACACTTAAACATTCGTACATAAAATAAATGGTTAATATATAAATATATTATAGATTAATAAATAAACAAACAGTTAGATAGGATCAATTAGAATCGGTAATCATTTTCGTCTTCTGGGGTACCGGTAGCTGGAGAGTACAGGCTCGGCTATTTCCTTTCAAATGGATTTGTCTATTTTATATGTTGTTCATTAATTATGTACATGTACTTAAGGATTATTTTTTTTTGGAAATGAGACACTTTCTCAAAATTGAGGCATCTTCCTTACTCCATGATCCATTTAGACCGAACTATTCCTTCATGTCGTGATTTCCTCTGATATTAACGTGGGCCGGAACCCATGCTAGACGAAATTCTTTGACGTTGTCGCGTATAAGTGCACATATATTTTCAGGTTTGCTGTCGGATACACAATTCTCTATTGATATCAAACCACCGAGGCAGCTGGTATTGGAGGACCCATTCCAGGGCCTTGATTATAGCAGCTAGTTAATTACATTATACATACATGTTGTCTGGTAGCTTAAGCTTGTGACCCACCTGAGCGAATTCTCACACACCCACTGTCATTTGTTGTCTTATTGTGAAAACTATGAACATGATCAACGTTTATTATTAGAAAGCTTAATTCTCTAAAAATTATGAAATTGATAGATATGAAGTTATTTAAGTTTGAATGCCTGTCTTTTCACAAAATGAGCCTCGATGTTTCAAACTTTCCATTAAATTGTTAACTTCGCCAAGTAGAACAACTTTTCAACAAAATATCTCAACACTAATATCTCAGCAATCAGAAGGGCATTCAGAACACTGATCAGGCACTATTTTTTTTCTTTACCCAGTTCGGAATAATAATGCCAAATTTGGAACCCCCATGATGAATAATTACATGGAAATAAACGATTTTACTTATAAAACTGGAGAAATCAAGTAATGGAATTAAAGCAATGAACTGATTATGGCCTATTCAGTGATAGTAATGACCCATGCAATCTTCGTGTGAGACACGTGTGAATTGACATGTTGGAGGGTCTCTAAAGCCCGGCGCACACGAGAGCTATCAGCTGAGCTAACGACCTCTATTGCCTGTCAGCTCAGGGGCTAGCTCTCGTTTGCGGGCATTTTTTGGTGAGTTTTTGGCCTCGCGAGTCCGGGAAAAAAATATCAAACTTGTTTGATAATTTCGCCTCGCGAGGCCAAATCCGCAGCGTGTGCGGCGAACGCAAGCCAACAGCTCAGCAGTTTTATTGAACCGGCCAATTAATCACGCGATTCATACGCACGAGTCGTATTCTTGAAGAAGACGTTATGCCGGAACTGAAATCAATTTCGTGAAACTTTTGCTCACCGTGTGCGCTGAACCCACACGAGAGCTAACCCCTGAGTTGACAGGCAATTGAGGCCATTAGCTCAGCTGATATCTCTCGTGTGCGCCGGGCTTAACTAATCAGACGAACATTTTGCCACTCGTAATAAGATTTGACATTTATATGCTTTGGGTTGTTATCAACATAGACCAATTGATGCTTCTGCTGATAAACACTTATTCTTCCGTCTGTATATCATACATATTGAACCCGAGGCGGCGCCCCTGCACAAAACCTCTAACATAATGGCTATATCTCAGGGTGAATGGCCACAGAAAATCGGTCAGAAAAAAAATCAATTGATGACAGTTTTACAACCCTGATCATGGCTGGGATAATTTCAGCATTCAAATTATCGATCTAGTTTACCCATCCACAAAGGAATTGCCTTTTGAACTTCACAAAAGACTACTATTGATAGAGAAAGCTTTTGGATGCTGGAATTAGGTTTGGGTTTTTTTCATATGGGTTAAACGATAATATAACAGGGGTAGGCATTGTTACAAGCCACCTACTTTCTAAAAAAACTTGAGTGAACTGTTTCACTCAAGCTTGAGTGAAATGTTCCTGTTCACTCAAACTTGAGTTACTTTTCACTCAGCTTGAGTTACTTTTCACTCAAGTTGAGTTAAAACCACTCAAGTTCACTCAGCTTGAGTGGGATGAATTTCCACTCTTATGCTTGAGTGAATGTCACTCAAGTCGAGTGAATGTCACTCAAGTTGCGTGCATTTAACTCAAGTTGAGTGCAAAGTAACTCAATTTGAGTGAAAATCTCACTCAAGTTTTGAGTGGGATGAATTTCCACTCTTACTTGAGTGAAATTTCACTCAACTTTTTTTAGAGAGTAACCCGGGTTTTCAATATTAACTAACTGATTAACTCTCAACAACGAAGAAAATCGCAGCCATAGTCGGAGAAAATACAATGGATCAAGATTCATGATCGCATTATACTGAATACCTGGTACGACTGAATAATACACTCGACAGCATTCATAATATGCGTACGGTTTTGTATTCACTACCTTTGACAGCATTGAACTGGTTAGCCAAGGATGTTCAAAAGGCGACGACAGAAGGCAATATACTACTAAATCAAATTTCAGTAGTACGAGCACTTGCGAATCTTAGCTGTAGAAATAGCAATCCAAAAGATCAGGTTATTTGGTACAATCTGAACTTGTTTTGGTCTGATGTTGACAAGCAAATCCCGTGACGTAGAATGTACGTCAGTAACAAGCTGAAGTGTCGCATATATTGGGCTTCAGACGCGCTCTGTTGAATTACGCTCAACAACACAAGCGTAATAGCTGTTCTTAGCCTATATTGACGAAAATATGCCTGTAGCGATTAGATTATCACCGTCAAGATCAAAATATATACGTTGGGCCTATATAATCGCTTCAAAACATGCACACACACACACCACACACACACGCGCTACAAACAAAACAAAAACAGATTCGGTCATGCCGATTTCCTTTCCTATATCGTTAAGCATTTGAGCTTTCTCACATTGCCGAACATTTATATCATGTGTAGAAAAGCTTACATTTTTTCTCAGAATGGCAAAACCCCAAGACCGCATTTAATTTCTCACACAAATTTAATTTAACTGGTCATACGCAGATTCTTGGCGATCAAGGAAACCTCAGAACCTGGCCTTGATTCTAGTAGGGGAGATTGGGGTACAGTGGGACATGGGGCACAGTGGGACAAGCCGTTAAGTAAAGGAAGCACATTACAATATTATCAGCAGAAAGCTACTACCTAACCCAGAAACTCTGGCTGTGATAGGTAAATTTAGGGTAAGGGGGCGTGGCATTCCTATCACAAGGGGTCAGCAACAACAACCAAAAATAAAAAAATAGACTCCTTAGCCGATGTTTTCGGGCTAGCTACTACCCCATTTGCGTCTCCATTATCGCGGAGCGATATCCAGTACTTTACCGGATTCTGTTCGGCCTTCATCCGGCGGAGAACAGACCCGAGAAATCTGATAAATTACAGGTTTTCATACCACTTCTGAAACAGATATTGCCTGGGCTTACAAAATATATAGGTATGTATAACTTTCGTATCATCCAAAAGGTGTGGTGGATCTGAAATTTGAACAAGTAGTTCATCACATGACTCGAAAATGGCGAGTTACGTTGGGGTTACGTCGGTAGACTTTAGCTGATTGGCTGACGAAGTCACGTGGATTGATTTATGGAAATTCCCTCTCGCAGTTACCGAAAGTAGGCTGAACATGCATGCATGGATACACACGATCCCAGGGTCAGTCTTACCGCGTATAGATGACCGAGATGGTTACAGGTTGCTACCACCCCCATACAACACCTATATTGTATGGTGTTCCATTTCGGCCATTTTTGCGTCGCGCGTCACAGGCGACAGACGTCGCCCTTCCCGTCGCGTTCTTATAATGTTAAGAGATAGAACGCAACGCGACGTCGCCTTTTTTAAACACGACGTCGCCCACGTCGCCCGCGACGTCGCCCTTCCCGTCGCGCGTCGCTTTAATCAACACGACGCGATGGGCGACGTCGCCCACGACGTCGTGCTCGCGACGTCGCCCTTCCCGTCGCTCTTCCCGTCGCGTTCTTATAATGTTAAGAGATGGAACGCGACGCGACGTCACTCTGTTTAAACGCGACGCGCCCACGACGTCGCTAGCGACGTCGCCCTTCCCGTCGCCTTCCGGTATTTTAGGACAAAATCGAGCTGCGCATGCTTAAGGAGCAGCTATTGCGATGTGGGTCGTATGGTGAGGCCGCCATTTCATGAATGAGCTCTGCCACTATTGACGAAGAAAATGTCGGCGTAAATGAATAATGCTTATCCTGCATTATCGTATAGCTTTTAAACGGTGTTAAATATTAGTCCATGCTTGGAATGATACCTGTTATGAAATTATCTCTCGGAAAGTCTGTAACTCGCTGTGTTGTACTGTACACATTATATTTTCGCTTTCAAAAGATATGCGCAACCCCCACATCCGTACACGCGTAGATGTGTGTGTGGCTTTTATGTGTGATTTTATGTGTTTGTGTGTTTGCATTTTTCAGATATCCTTACAGTATACCTCCTTATGTTACTACATTGACCAGGGCGTTGAAAATATCCTTTTATTTACTGCTGTCCAACACTGTATACCGGTACTCAACCTGTCACGTCCCGACAGATTGTAGCAGATCTTTTAGCTTTCAATTTAGCAGAGAGAGATAGTCCTATAGCTCTCAAAAAGAAGAAAAAAAAGAAATTATGATGGAATTGAAGTTATTTTACTGTGAGAATTATGTTCTCTCTATTCTTTCTAAAAATTGATTGAAGAATATTAGTTTTTCTACACTCTTCGAATTATCCGGCATTTCCACGATCGTACAAGACGTTTGACGACAATTGAACTTCAAATTTAAGACGAGTTCTTGGAGTTCGGGTAATTTGCACTTAACTCATGGCTGTAGACAAGGGGGGCATGGATCCCCACCCCCCCCAGATATTTGCAAGACAAACAAAAAATAGACGTGATTGTGAAATACATACTCCCCACTGCGTGTTTGTCAGAGGGGAAAGTGGTCAAGCAGAGGAAACGAGGCATGTTTAAGCATACAGGTGTTGCAGGGATAGCTTTACGATCCAAACTGCTAGCCCCTGTTACCTCGAAATAAATCGTACATGCCAGGAGATTGCTCCAAACCGGTTTTGGCCAGAAGCTTGAACTGGCATGCTCCGTTGCATGCTCGGAGATCGCCAGACTGGGTTGAGATTTAGAGCGAACAAGACGCTTATATAGAATTCGGGCTGATTGGAGGGAAGATTTTAATGGGGGATATTTTAGGCCTATATCGCAGTAGGTGTTGCTAGTATAGGCACACTAACGCTACTACACAGTTAATAGGGGAGTTCCGAATCGCCTTTTACATCTAGACTGCTGGCGCTCGTGTTGTTAAGAGTTGAGAGCGATTCTTGGCCTTATTTTCTACGGAAATCTGTCGTCGATAATTGCATGTATAAATTCTCTAATCGAACTTGTAAATCAATGAGAAAATCATGTCCGTCTCAGTGCACCAGCGCGGGCAGTTGCGAATCACTTTGGTAAGAAGCGGATCACACCATCTAGCGGTCGTTACAGCCGCTGAGAATATATATATATATATTTTTTTGTAAAGCCTGAGTGGTCATCTATCACCAATATCCCAATAGGCGAAAAATGATGTATCACATGCCTGGACTTTGTTGGATTGCCATTACTGAGGCAGAAATTTTTCATAGACAACGACGGCCTGATCTGTCTGACCACGCCATATACGGAAATTATCCTCACTAATTAAATTAATTCTCTCAGGATTTCGATAGTTCGTTATTTGTTCACGGACGACAGCATTCATTTAAGATTGAACCTGACGGATCTGGTTCAATAGAAACCTGTCGAAAATGTTTCCCCATCTGACCTGATATACTGCATGGAATTACGATTCAAATTTAAGAAAGTTACACACACGTTCCATCGTGTTTCTGACTGCTGAACGAATCCTACTCGCATATTCAAGATTACAATATATAAACTCTCTAAATGGACATCGGACATCTATTTAGCATCTATATTTGGACAAAAGAAAATAGAGGAAAGGACACACAGATATATTTCCCCAATTTTAATAATGAAATCTTTAATTTTGAAATCTTTGGTATGTGTGTGGTGGGGTGGGGGAAGGGTGGGATGAGGGATGAAGACTATCCCGTTCTGTGACTTAAAATTATTCTAAAGCAATAACTTTGCCCAAGAGACATTTGTCCGTGTGCAGTCTTCAATGTCACAATTCGTAATCCGGAATTGACATCTCTAATGCCGCATTATGTTACAATGCTGGTGAGTTAAGGGTTATCGCAAATCATTAGATATTGTGTTTGACCATTAATATGATTCAGTCACTGAAACGAATACTGAAATTACCACTTAAAGCCATTTTATTTCTCGTAGATTCAACACTTAAGAAATCACACGCGTTTTTGTCCCAGCGTGAATTTGCCATTGCGTGGTACCGGAAGCATTACCATGCCGAATTGACCGAGAAACAAACAACGCAGGTCGGTTATTCGACATTTATTTGGGTCCACAGAAACCGACGTTTCAATAAAAATAGAAAAGATTTACACAGATGCTTTATTGCAAGAAATATAAGGCGTTCATTAGGAAAGTGATCCACAAGTCACCGTGATTCGGAACCCACAAAACTACTGTATAAATTCCTTCCAAAATGTACAAAACACATATTCCCTCCAAAACCACAACCTGGATGAGTCGCTGAGCTAATTAGTTTGCACAACGTTTTTTGTGTTGACCAAGTTTGAGGTTTAATAACCCTGGAAAGAAAATACCCACACATAAAAGCAAGAAAAGACAAAAAAAAACTGGTTACAACGTGTGCGTTTTAATGTTGAGTTTTATTCACTGGGAAAGGCCAAGAACGCATCTCCAGTCATCTGAGATCCTAGGCGGCCCCTGGACCCTCGCCTTATTGCGCTGTCATAGTATAGCTCCCCCCCCCCTCCCCCCCGCCCCAAATCTGAAAACTTGTCTACGTCCTTGTAACTGCAGGGGCTCTTCAGGCCATTTTTGTTCAGGCCATTTGACGACAATTGTGTTTCAAGGATGATTTTTTTTTTTTTTTCTTGAAAATGGGGGAAAGAATCTCTGCAGTTAAGAGCAACTTACTCGAACTCCAAGAACTCGTTCTGAATTTTAAGTTCAATCGTCTAGAACGATCGTGGAAACGGTATACAGTGTTGGACAGCAGTAAATAAAAGCATATTTTCAACGGCCTGGTAAATGTGGTCGCATAAGGAGGTATACTGTAAGAACAACTGAAAAACACAAACACATAAAAGCACACAGAAAAGCCACACACACATACACGCGTAAATCCAAAAAGACGATGTATACGGATGTGGGGGTTGCGTATATTTTTTGGAAGCGAAGATATAATTTGTACAGTACAACACAGCGAGTTGCAGACTTTCCAAGAGATAACTTCATAACAGGCATCATTCCAAGCATGGGCTAATATTTAACACCATTTAAAAGCTATACGATAATGCAGGATAATCATTATTCATTTACGCTGACATTTTCTTCATCGATAGTGGCAGAGATCATTCATGAAATGACGGCCTCGCCATACGATCCACATCGCAATAGCTGCTCCCTAAGCATGCGCAGATCGATTTTGTCCTAAAATACCGGAAGGCGACGGGAAGGGCGACGTCGCGTTCAAACAGAGCGACGTCGCGTCGTGTTGATTAAAGCGACGCGCGACGGCAAGGGCGACGTCGCGTTTAAAAAGGGCGACGTCGCGTCGCGTTCTATCTCTTAACATTATAAGAACGCGACGGGAAGGGCGACGTCGCGGGCGGCAAAAATGACCGAAATGGAACACCATAATATTGATTACATATAAAAACTATCATTGGTAAAAAATTACGAGCAAAAAAACTGTTTTTGAGCAATCCAAGTAAATTCTGAGGACTATAAGGATGATATTTTGTTATACCAAGTTTTCAGCAATACTTCATTGCTGTTTTGTTACTACTGAGAAAGGATGGGCAAAGGTACAATTTAAAGTATATAGATTTATTATCTCAGACGTGTGCTTTAGTTTTTTTCATAAAATGGATAATATCATGCACCTGGGGCGGACTGGGAAACTTTTGCTGGGGCACACTGGGACAATAGTAATGAAATGGTGAAATTTACTTTGACCCTAAAATGGTATCAAGATGCATTATTTTGTATCCTAGATTATATTAATTGCTAATCCTATCAGATTTGATGAGTTTTACCAACACTTTCAAAGTCAATTGCTTTCGTTGGAATGAAAATCATACAAAATATTTTTTTTCCCTCAAATTTGGCCCTTGGGAAATATTTTACGTGAAGCAATAGCAACTAACTTAACCATCGCTGTTGTATTTTCTAAACTCCTATGAAACGTATTACTATATACTTGATATAACATGTATTTTTATTATTATTCCATCGCACCCCAGTGGGTGTCCCAGTGTACCCCATATAGTGGAGCAAACTGGGACACATTTTTTTTACGTTTTTAAAAACGAATTCTGGAGAAAAGTATAAGAGATATTTTAGAATTTTTTGCATGACTATGTCATATAAGTTATAACTACAGCATAGAAGGCTACACTACATGACAATAATAACAGAGATCAAATTCTATATAATGAATTACACACTGCATCAGGCATGGGAATTATTACCACTGAAAAAGTCTGAAATCTATTTCAAAAAGGCTGAAATTTTCCACCCCTACCAGGAATATAGCATTTTTTGGCATTTCAGACAGAACTAACTTTTTATTTTTCAAAATTTTGATGAAAAAGTCTTAAATCAGTCTATTGAAGGAATATTCTCCTGCTTGCTGCATTCGAGCTCAGTTGGTGAAACGGTGAGGAGCGCGGTGTTAGAAATTTGGATTTTCACATTTCTTCCGGTCTTATGGGCAATATTTAAGGATATTGGGAAATTGTCAGTCGTCATTCCAATAGACATAGAGAATTCTACATTCACATTGATATAGTCCGAGTGCACATGACATGAAATGGAAGTCCCGTTTACTTAATTCTTAATGTGGAAAATTCTGTCCTATCCAGCATTGCACCCTGGACCTTGGTGGTCAACACCAGGGTGGATGCACAGCTGTTGGACTGGGGAGTAAAGATATGGTCGAACTCAGAATAGCCGAGGTAACCGATCATTTTCGTAATCCGAAAAGGAGGTAGGGGTATTTAAACTACAGTAACGCCCTTATTCTTTTCCAGTCTGTTCAGATGACATATCAGTTTGTTTGGTACTAAACTAGTAAGCATCTGTCAGAAATAATGTATACAATTCATTGTGAGCTACGGTACAAGAACGTTGACTGTTAATGTGCTTAACTCGGAAAGAGATTCACTAAACAGTCAACAGCAACGACATTTTGAACTTCACATAAGCCTTTTATAGATAGAGAAAGATTTTGGATGCTGGAATTAGGTTCATTTTTTGCATATGGGTTAAACGATAATATAACAGGGGTAGGCATTGTTACAAGCCACCTAACTCGGGTTTTCAATACTATCAAACTGATTATCTCTCAACAACGACAAGAAAGCAGCCATGGTCGGAGAAAATACGATGGATCAACGACTCAGGATCGCATTACTATACAATAACTGGTACGTTTGAATAATTCACTCGACAGCATTCATAATTTGCGTATACGGTTTTGCATTCACTACCTTTTGCAGCATTGAACAGGTTAGCCAAGGATGTTCAAAATGCGTCGTCAGAAGGTAATACACCGCAAATATATGTCGCAATATAGCACATTATCGTCTCGTTCAGTCCAACCTACCAAAGCACCTCAAGATAGAATATTTTTGAAACTAAAATACCTGGACAAAGAACTTGATAAATATTCCAAGAATTCTGAATGACCTTTATGTCCGCAAAACCGTACCAAATTACTTCAAAATAACAGAACCATCATGTATTTCATACTAATACACAAGCACTATAGCGAATATAATTTTCAACTACTCCAACGCCACCAAAGAGTTTGATTTGAAGAGATACACTTCTGGTGAATATAACTGTGATTGTCAGTCGTCTGATTTCATGTATAAGCCATACAAACATCGTGACTGGTAACCTCAATATTGTCTTCAACGAAGACTTTTGACGAAGGAGCCTAAATATAGAGAACCGGGTAAGATTCACTTAAGAGCCGACCAAGAAGTCCTTGACGCACCTAAGAATTACGTTGCTGAGTGGTCGAGGCGAGAAAATGTAAAGCCTACAGTTCTCGCCGAATGGGTGGACGATGTTAAAGACCAGTCCATTGATACCATCCGCCATTTACAACGAACTGCCCTTCCCAACCCAACCCAAATACTGAGAGACACCAGTGTGCAAGAAGTTCTTGTAGACCTCCAAAGTAAATTTGTTGTTGTTCCAGCTGACAAGGCGCCAAATTATATAATACTTATTTGTAAATATTACTAATGTTAAGAGCTTGTTCAAAAGTTAAGTATTGGTGCTCCTTTAGCCTATAATTCTACTTACTCCCCTACTGGATTTACTTTGGATGGGATATTTAACAAATACGAACAGTTTCTCAAGGAAAGAGGCCTTTCAATTCACACGGATATTCCAAAAATTTACTGCATACCCAAAATGCATAAAACATCATACGTACAAAGCTAGATTTATAGTAGGTTCTAGAAAATACACCACCAGGTTTCTGTTTACGTTATTGACTAAAGCTCTTCAGGCGGTAAAATCATTTGGGAGAAACACTGTTGGATGGATGGATGGATGTACTTGTGCACTCCATCGCACCGCGATGGGCACTGGTCGTGCAAACACGCCGTGCAACCCGTTTCCCCCAGTTATCAGAAAGAATTCGGATGGAGAGTGTATGTGGATACTTAACAACTCGAAAACACTGATAAAACAACTGGATAAAAAAAAAGACTTATTAAATACAGAAATGTGTCCACATGGGGTTTTTCGACTCTCGATACTACCATCCCTCAACAAGATCTAATAAAACGACTTTAGTAAGCTCATAATATCGGTTTATCAAAAGGCCGGTCACCATTATATCGATGTCAGAATCCAGAAGGCGTTTTTTGTTCTGAAGTGTATAAAGGTTATACCACTCTTTGAATGTTTCATTGTTTACGGAACAGCTGGAATTTCTCATAAAAAATATCTATGTTAAATGTGGTAGCACGATATACCAACAGCATATAGGTATTCCAATGGGTATACTAACCGTGCACTGCTCTTGGCTGACCTGTATCTGTGTACAGAAGAGATTTACCCTCCTTCAGTGGATTTAAAAAAGACTATATACAGATTCACCAAATGGATTATCTCATTCTATCTATACAGAACAACAACAACAACCTCAACAACGGCTTCCTCTCACGTCGACTATAGGACAAGAGAGACAATTTTGAAATTGTAGATTACCCTTTCATGGATAGTAATATTCCTGAAGGACCTGCATATGGATTATACATATCTCGCCTTGTATAGCATATGCTAGGCCTTGTCAAACACCTTGATGATTTCAATCAACGTCACAAGGTATTGCTACAAAAGTTTGTAAAGCATGGATATAAAATCGAACGCCTGCATTCCAAGTTTCTTTAATTCGGTCAACCCAAACGGAATTTTTTTTGGTCTAAAAATCCTTAAAAATCATAGTTCATACTTCACTTTGTATGAAAAAAATATTGAAAAAATTCTAATCTGATCAGAAACACACGTAATATGGGAGCAAAGTGGGCTTTTTCACACTTTCACAGCTGGGTTGATGACGTCACGCAGGGAAGTTGCCTGAGAAAAAACAGCGGATAACATGGAAAGCGAGTGCAGTCAGAGCTCCGGTTCAGATGTCGATTCGAGCGATATCAGCTGCTTAGATGGAAATATTTTTCGCCAAGAAGATGAAATAGACATAGAGGAGGATGATGACGGGCAAATTAACAGTTGTTTGCAGACCAACGGCGGAATTCAGCCCTATCAATTTGAGCCGTACGGCTCCGATTCTGACAGTGACAACCACTCTGACAACGTGGAACTCGACGACGACAGGATTCGGAGAGGTCGTTTGTTGAATACAGATTGGTATGCAACTTGACTGGAAACCTTATTATCGTCATCTATAAGACCAAATGTCCATATATTTCAAACTGTATTGAATGTAGAACGATTCTGTGATGTAAAGAACGAGCACATCTGTGTTGTTATTGTTGTTACTGACCGAGGCAGCCTTTTCGAAGGGATACTCCGGGATTCGGCAGTATGGACAGTAAACTGTTGATAACTCTACTGATATACGTCCGATTTGAATTTTGTTTGTTTTCCCATAATCCTCATGAAATACTAATTTCAGAATTATATAGTTTGATAAAAAACCTTTGGACATTCATGGCGAAAAGTGCTCAATTTTCGACAAATTACCTCAATTAAATTGAAATCGAATGATATTCCCACAATCTCAAATGTCAAGGGATTATGAAAGTATTATTATCACTTCTGTATCTACAGCCATTCACTCCAATTGGTGTTTTTTTTATTTATTTACTTATCAAACGTATATATATTTATGAAAGATCATTTTATTATTATTAAATAGTATATATGAAATAGAGACTCATCCAGTCTAGCCTGTAGGTGCTCAAGCAACAAATGCCACGGGAGAGCGAGCAGGGCATGTACAGCCGTCTCCCTGCCCGCGGCCTCGCTTGCAGGCTAGGTTCGTTCAGCCGATGTCCGTGATAGATTCTCCTTGTCCGATTTCTTTGCCGTCACATTCTGATTGTTCTTAGGTTTGATAGTTGGAATAGCTGTCCTCTTTAGTTTTGGTTTGTACCCGAATTCAACTGCTACGCTGTAGATGTCCTCGAATGATGTCTAATTTCTGTCAAAATGTGCCGAGCAAATTATACGAGTACTGGCTCGGGCCCTCTTTCCACACTCTCGTGTTGCGTACAAATTTCGTCCAATTTGCAGCGATTTTCTCGTCTTTAGGCCACAAATGAATACTAACACCGTCATCTGTAGTAAAACTGCAACCTCCCACTACACAACGTCGCGGCATATTTAACAAATGATGCCCCGATACTCCGAAAATCTCCAGAAATCAGCAGCTACTTACGACTTTAACATACAGAATACAAGACGGCTTCCCTCTGTGACGTCACAGCTGGAATTGACAGGAGAGCGATTTTCACCTTTCAAACGGCAATATCTCGCCAACCAGACTGCACAAAATTATGAAAAAAATATCATTATTTTCAGAATCGAAAGGACTATTTTTTTATATTTTTGACCTCAGAGCGTTTGGGTTGACCTTTAATTGCAATCTATAATCATAGTGTTGAAGATTTTAGGCGCTATGTATTGTAATTAGAATATAATTCGGCTTAACCCGGGGCTAGGAGCCGTATAAATACTATGTGAAATACATCTTCATGGTGTTTTTATGAACTACCGCAATTAAAGCTATAGCAGATTAATATGTTAATTAGAACATTCTATTTCTTGTTAGTCACACCAATATCGTGACATCAATTTTCGGATACCACACGGCAATGTACTACACTCAACGAACATCTACGTGTTTTCAATCTGCGTGATGTATCCGCTAAATTGTGCAGCTGACTGTAGAAAAAGACAAACTTCTGAGCTATTCTCCACACACATGTAGGTCACAAACCTCCATTGCAGTTTCTGGGTGTTAAGATAATTATCAGGACTGGACTTCCGGCGAACTTTGATTGGCCATTGTACATGGCTGGAACAGAAATGGTCTGTGGCGTATTTTAAAGTATTTCTAGAATATTTGACTCTCAAATATATCCAAACCACCTTTTTAGATTTTAATCGACAAAAAATCTGGGCCAGTTTGAATGGGACGATCCTATATCTAGTGGCATTATCTCGAAAAAATGGTGGAGAATGTATGCTGAATTTTTTTTATTTATTTATTTTATTTATATGTTTGAGCGGAAAGGCCAGGTTACCTGGTTTGGTGGGTCATTTGCGGTGAATATTACGGAATATAGTTTTCTCAAGATGTGCTCAACCAATTTACTACATATTAAGTAAGGCGATTATTTAGTGGTTTGTAGCCTTTAATCCACACGCTTTCGACTCGTCGGGCGGAGACGGATACATCGGGCAATGGTCGTCATAAATTTTAAATTAACCCAGTCAAATCAAATTTCAGTAGTACGAGCACTTGCGAATCTCAGCCGTAAAAATACCAATCCAAAAGATCAGGTTATTTGGTACAATCTGAACTTGTTTTGGTCTGATGTTGACAAGCAAATCCCGTGACGTAGAATGTACGTCAGTAACAAACTGAAGTGTCGCATATATTGGGCTTCAGAAACGCTATTGGCGAAAATATGCCTGTAGCGATTAGATTATCACCGTCAAGATCAAAATATATACGTTGGACCTATATAATCGCTTCAAAACATGCACACACGCGACAAACAAAACAAAAACAGATTCGGTCATACCGATTTCCTTTCATATATCGTTAAGCATTTGAGCTTTCTCACATTGCCGAACATTTATATAGAATGTAGAGTGTAGAAAAGCTTACATTCTTTCTCAGAATGGCTATACCCCAAGACTGCTTTTAATTTCTCACACAAATTTAATTAAACTGGTCACACGCAGATTCTTGGTGATCAAGGAAACCTCAAAGCCTGGACTGGATTCTAGTATATCAACTTCTATATAATGAACACACCCTGCATTCGAGCTCAGTCGGTGAAACGGTGAGCGCGAAGTTAGAAATTCGGATTTTCACATTTCTTCCGGTGTTATGGGCAATATTTAAGGATATTAGGAAATTACGGTGGCTTGTTAGGGCCATGCATTGATCTTGGTATACATCAATGCATCAAGAGACTTACGATGAATGACAGATCTGGTTTCTCTGATTGGGCGGAAATCTTGGCGGTCATCTTTAATTTATGCAAAATCTTTAATGATGATACCATTTAAGTGTTCTATACGAAACTTGGTTTACAGCATGGATGTATGAATAGACTTGCATTAATGAATAACCACATCAGTTCCTCTGAGTGGCGGGAAGGATGGGCGGCCATCTTTAATTTATGCAAAAGCATTAATGATCTCTATCTATGATACTGTTCAAATTCTCAATGTAAAATTTGGTATACATTATCGATGCATCAAGAGATTTATGTAATGAATACCGGTTTCTCTGATTGAATGGAAACCTTAGGGGCCATTTCTATAATTGCAACATTTTTGATAATCTGTATATTTGTCACTTGACTGCTTGGTGTTCCTGACATCTTGGTTCAAATTGAATACATTATGAATGGCTGGCGCCCAGAGCCGATTGGTTCTCAGATGCGCAATAACTTTTGAAAACCTTGACCGATTCATTTCAAATTTGGTGTGTAGGTACCTCACCTCAATTTCTCGTTTGGCTTTGTTTTTCATGCTGATCCACAAATAGGTGGCGCCACCTGGGGGCAAATTTAAAATTATATTTCCGGACAATAACTTTTTTTAAACTTGAATGAATTTTTTCCAAGTTGGTATATGAATACATGTACCTTACCTGAAGGTTTCGCTTGGGATTGTCCTTCTTGTCGATCTGATCATAGATGACGCCACCGGTAGGCCAAGTTAACATTTTCTATTTCCAATGTGAAGGAATCTTGTCTCAAGATCTCGGTTGGGATTATTTTTTATGCCTATACATGGTGCTACCTGTGGCCCAAAATTGCATTTCCGGACAGTGACTGCATGTTGGACCTGAACGGATTCTTTCAAATTTGGTATGTTGGTACCTTCCCTCAAGGTATCTTATGGGGTCATGTTAATGATGATCCTAAGTTTTATATTTTTACTTTCTTCACAAATAATGAATGTTTCCTTTACTAAAGATGCAAAAGGGATGCCTTCTCGATCGTATTCGATCGACTGTATCTAGTTTCTTCAATATTTGGCATATATGCATTCCTTGTGACAAGATGTTGATTGGTATTGTGTTTCAGAAAGACCTTCCTGAAGGTGACGCCACTAGGGTTCTTTCCGTTCTTTTGTGCTGCAAGCGATAACTTTGAAGCGCTTTGAAATGTCACTCAAAATTTGGTTTCCGGGCAATAACTTGAGAACTGTTCATCGAATTCTTCCCAAATTAGGCATGCATATACATTGTACCTTGCCATGAGATGTTGCTTGGGATTGCGTTATTCACTTCTGCTTAGAAGGTGATGCTGAAATTTGTTTTTGACCAATAAGTTGAGAACTGCATGCATTCTTCTCAAATCTAGCATGCATGTACCATGCCAGGAGATGTTGCATGGGATTGCCTTTCACTCACTTGCACTTACAGGTGGCGCCACCTGGTGGCAAAATCCCAAATTTGTCTCCTGGTAATACCATGACATAAGATGTCGCCTGAGATTGGGGTTCGCCCACTTGTGCCTACAGGTAGCACCACCTCGTGTCAAAATCTAAATTTGATTTCGCTCATCAGATTCTTCTCCAATTTGGTATGCAAATACCATGCCATGATATGTCCCCTGGGATTGTATTTCTCCTGCATCTGCATACTGGTGGCGACACCTGGTGGACAAATCTGAAAATTGTTTCTGGCAATAATTTGACAACTGCTCATCGGATTCTTCTCAAATTTGGTATTTATATGTCATAAGATGTCGCTTGAGATTGTGTTTCGCACACTTGTGCCTACAAATCTAAATTTGGTTTCCGGGCAATAACATCAGGTGGCATCACCTTCTAAGCAGAAGTGAAATCCCTCTTCAGATTCTTCCTAAAGTTCGTATGCTGATACATGTACGGTACCTAGACTGTAGAACTCTCTGTTAAATCAGGATATTAACAGACAGTGTCAGCGTACTGTTACAGCTGTCGCTCCTTCAGTGATTGGTCATTCGATCCCGCCAGTTTAAACTAATACGAGTATTTTCATTGGATCACTATTTATAGGAGCCACCCCAGTCTTCATACACAACCACGTGACTGTCTCAGTTGACTGATGGCATAGCGCGGTCTCGTTTTCGATTTCAAAATCTGCCGTTTACCTGGGAAAATGTCGTTGTTGCGGCATCAGCCGATCATTGGCCCTCCGTAGAAGGGTCCAATACTATAGGCTAATACATGTACCATGCCATGAGATGATGCTTGGGATTGCGTTTCGCCCACTTGCCCCTAAAGGTGGCGACACCTGGTGTCAAATTTAAAATTTGGTTTCCGGGCAATAGGTTGAGGACGCCTTCAGCTTCTCGTCAAATTTGGTTTGCAGATAAATGCCTTGAGATGTCACATGGGTTTGCTTCTCGGTTACATAATTTCCATGCTTCACTGCATGGAAACTAGATTACAGAAGCAATCAACTTTCAGTCAACCGTTCTGAGTTGATCTTAAAACTTGGGAAAGCAGAAAGACCCTGCCGCATCCAACGCCTATGAAGCAGCAGTTGCCTCCCTCATGTATATCCCCTGAGACCAACAATGCTATAAAATATTGCTGCCATTTCGGCGGGGGACCTAGCATCCTCTGGTTGCTTGTTGATATGGTGAGAGTTTGATATAGCTTGATCAGACTTTGATTATTGGAACCCAGTTTGTACCAGACAGGCCCCTCATATGGTTCATGTCTTCATGTCGGAATAATTAGTTGATCAATGTGGTCTTTCCAGGTGAGTTTGCGTTCAAATATCATACCTAGGTATTTGAAACTATTCTTAAACTCGATTGTTTAGCCTCCTATAGTTTTAGCCTGAGGTCGATTTGTTGTTTATTTGAGGATATTACACCCATTGTTTTCACAGCTGAAAATTTAAATCGCCAGGCATCGGTCCAGCCACTGATTGTATCTAAGTGTCTTTTGCATTTTACTTGGAAGTGTTTTTATGGCCCAGGGGTTTTCGTATATGGTAGCGTCATGATCAGCAAATGACATTGTTCAATTTCGGGATGTTTGCCATCAATAGTCCGTTGATAATTATATTGGATAGGATCAGGCTGATCGCGCTGACTGGTTAGCCCTAACGATTATCATATCGTTGTGGTGTAATCCATGGATATAGTGTTCCGGATGCAATGTTTCTGTCGTGTAGGCAATCTTTGATTCAGTGTCGTATGGTATCCTTCATTCCTAGATTGTTGAATTGGGTAATATGGTGGTTGACGTATATCTATATCTCAGTGACGTGGTTGGGTGTCCGGCACCATTTTCTCGAATGCTTCCTTGTTTTTGTGGACTGCCCCCTCCCCGGCGTAGGAACTAATGAATTCAAATTCTTCCTGAAGGTAGCATTTGACTTTTTTTCCAGTCGAACATCATTCTGCCATGTTTCAAATATAAAGGTCCATCAAGCGTCCATCAACGTTTGGGCAATGTGGGTAACATCGCCCGACCAACTTTTGTCTCAGGGCATCTCGGTGCGCGTTAATCGCTTCGTTCACCAACACGTCCCAAAAGGTGCATGGCTTTGTCGTCGTCATCGGGTTTCGCATCACTTGGTGGACCACTGGCTGCATATAGTCCAGAAAATCGAGGTCATACATCGTTTAGCTCAGGTCTTTAGCCCAGCTGCGGTGTTTCGTCGTGCCTTTTGTCTCAATTCTCAGATAGCACCCCAGTAGTATACAGCGAGGATAATCCCGCAAGTTGACCTGGCGTAAGAATCTGGCGTCGAGGTCAAGTGCATTATAGTACCGGCGAAAACAGGCAAAAGAGTGCGCCGTCTCAAAAAGGACGCCGTCTCATGTGGAGGTCATGTGGAGGTCACGTGATGGTCAAGTGCATGGGGCATGTATTCCTCCGCAGTGATGTGGTCTGACGGTGATGCGGTCTGCCGCCGCGGACAGAAAGTAATCCCCAGACTTCAAATACGCTGCATGGACCGATTGGGTCGAGTGAGGTGTCAAAGTGAAGCTCTCCTCCAGGACCATATGGAATGCATGTACAGACTTGTATCTGGGGTTTTTCCATCATTCGGCGGTCACGTGATTAGGAATGCATGTACTGACTTGTATGCCATCCATTCATTGGAGTCGGGGACTTGGGGTCCCTACGGAAGGATTTTGCAAGTCATGGGTGGGTGTATATAAAATGAGGATTTGTCTCGAAAATATAAAAAATGGAACACGGACTTTACCCCTATAATAGAGGAAAACCCCTATCAACCCTATCCCAAAGGGCTAATATCGGTCCCCGGGCTTATCGGGTTCTGCCTGGAGTGGGTGTATGTAAATTTAGGATTTGTCCCGAAAATATAAAAAGCGGAACACGGACTTTACCCCTACAATAGAGGAAAACCCCTATCAACCCTATCCCAAAGGGTGAATATTGGTCCCTGGCTTATAGGGGCCAGCTGAGAGAGTGGGGGAGTGGGTGCATGTAAATTGAGGATTTGTCCCCGAAAATATAAAAAGCGGAACACGGACTTTACCCCTAAAATAGAGGAAAACTCCTATCAACCACGTCTAGTGGGGCTTATCGGAGCCTGCGGACAGAGGTAGGATGGGAGAGTGGGTGCATCTAAATTGAGGATTTGTCCCGAAAATATAAAAAGCGGAACACGGACTTTACGCTACAATAGGGGAAAACTCCTATCAACCCTATCCAAAAGGTCGAATATCGGTCCCCCGGGCTGATCGGGGCCTGCTGAGAGAGGTAGTGTGGGGGAGTGGGTGCATGCAAATTGAGGATTTGTCCCCGAAAATATAAAAAGTGGAACACGGAGTTTACCCCTAAAATAAGGGAAAACTCCTATCAACCGCGTCTAGTGAGGCTTATCGGAGCCTGCCGACAGAGGTAGGATGGGGGAGTGGGTGCATGTAAATTGAGAATTTGTCCCGAAAATATAAAAAACGGAACACGGACTTTACTCTACAATAGGGGAAAACTCCTATCAACCTTGTCCAAAAGTTCGAATATCGGTCCCCGGGCTTATCGGGGCCTGCTGAGAGAGGTAGGGTAGTGGGTGCATGTAAATTAAGGATTTGTCCCCGAAAATATAAAAAGCGGAACACGCACTTTACCCCTCAAATAGGGGAAAACTCCTATCAACCACGTCTAGTGGGGCTTATCGGAGCCTGCCGACAGAGGTAGGATGGGGCAGTGGGTGCATGTAAATTGAGGATTTGTCCCGAAAATATAAAAAGCGGAACACGGACTTTACCCTACAATAGGGAAAACTCCTATCAACCTTGTCCAAAAGGGCTAATATCGGTCCCTGGCTTATCGGGGCCTGCTGAGAGAGGTAGGTTGGGGGAGTGGGTGCATGTAAATTGAGGATTTGTCCCGAAAATATAAAAAGCGGAACACGGACTTTACCCCTACAATAGGGGAAAACTCCCATCAACCACGTCTAGTGGGGCTTATCGGAGCCTGCCGACAGAGGTAGAGTGGGGGAGTGCGTGTATGTAAATTTAGAATTTGCCCCGAAAATATAAAAAGTGGAACACGGACTTTACCCCTAAAATAGGGGAAACCCCTATCAACCAGGTCTAGAGGGTCATGTATAGACCGGAGAGAGAACAACAACAACATACCCACGATGGAGGAGCCGCGTTGGGTATGTTTACAATACAAGTAGGCTTTTGTCCAATCAGAAGCCGCCATTTGGCGCTGCATCTGTCATATTCGTTCTTGCCCGTTAGATGTATTCTCGGCTGCTCTTATCCAATAAAAAAACCCCCATGTACTCTGTTCATGTCCATGTATACATACTCTGTTCATGTCCATGTACATACACTGTCCATGTCGCTATATAGCTGGGTCATGTATAGACCGGAGAGAGAACAACAACAACAACATCAACAAGTGTTCATATAGTTTATTATCCCCTCCCGTACATCATAGCCACGATGGAGGAGACGCGTTGGGTATGTTTACAATACAAATAGGCTTTTGTCTAATCAGAAGCCGCCATTTGGCGCTGCATCTGTCATATTCGTTCTTGCCCGTTAGATGTATTCTCGGCTGCTTTTATCCAATCAAAATAAACCATGTACTCTGTTCATGTCCATGTATACATACTCTGTTCATGTCCATGTACATATACTGTCCATGTCGCTATATAGCTGAAATATTGCGGAACGCGACGTTAAATCTTAATTCTCTCTCTTCATGTACATGCACTCTATCCATGTACATGTTTCTTGTCCATGTCCATGTAGCCTGTCCATGTACATGTACCATCACCAATCTGTATTATACCAAATCCGTCCCGTATTGTACCATATTTTTCCTCTATTATACCATATATGTTCTGTATTATATCAAATCTGTGCTGTATTATAGTATCTGTCCTGCATTATACCAAATCTGTGTTGTATTATACCATATCTGTCCTGTATTGTACCATATATGTCCTGTGTTATACAATATATGTTCTGTATTATACAATATTTGCCCTCTCTTATACCATATCTGTGCTGTATTATACCATATCTGTCCTGAATCATATCATATCTGTGCTGTATTATACAATATAATAATGGAAAAAACCCAGATACAAGTCTGTACATGCATTCCATATGGTCCTGGAGGAGCGCTTCACTTTGACACCTCACTCGACCCAATCGGTCCATGCAGCGTATTTGAAGTCTGGGGATTACTTTCTGTCCGCGGAGGCAGACCGCATCACCGTCAGACCACATCACTGCGGAGGAATACATGCCCCATTCATTTGACCATCACGTGACCTCCACATGACCTCCACATGAGATGGCGTCCTTTTTGAGACGGCGCACTCTTTTGCCGGTTTTCGCCGGTACTAGGGTGAGTGAGTGAGTGAATAGGGTTTACCGTCGCTTTCAACATTTTTTCAGCTATATCACGACGGGGAAGGGAAGGGAGGGGAGGGGCAGGGGCAGGGGTACCTACTTGTAACAGAGCAGATCTAATGCTGCCATTTTATAGTGCTGTCCCACTGAAATATCATGCCGTAGGCAGACATGACACCCCACTCAGTCACATTATACTGACACCGAGCGAACCAGTCCTTGTTCTATCCTCTTAATGCTGAGCGTAAGCGAGGGAGCAACAAGTTCCATTTTTCAAGTCTTAGGTATGACCCGGCCTGGGATCGAACCCAGTACCTACCGCTTACGAGGCCGACGCTCTAACCATTAGACCACCGGTACTATAATGCACTTGACCACGACGCCAGATTCTTACGCCAGGTCAACTTGCGGGATTATCCTCGCTGTATACTACTCACCTCAACGTAAATTCGATGCTGATTAAAGGTTTTAGTCCGCGTTTAGCCAATTTATGCTTCTGCTGATAAACACTTATTCTTCCGTCTGTATATCATACATGTGCATTTCATCGGGGTTATGGACCTTTCAAAACTCTTAATAGACGACGGCTGCCCAATGAATGACGGCTCTGACGCATTTTTTCATCTCCTGTGTATGCCTGGATTCTGCTGGAGGTCAGTTGAACCCGTGGCAGGGCCCGTGCACAAAACCTCTAACATAATGGCTATATCTCAGGGTGAATGGCCACAGAAAATCGGTCAGAAAAAAATCAAATGATTATAGGCAAACACTTTTCCAACCCTGATCATGGCTGGGATAATTTCAGCATTCAAATTATCGATCTAGTTTACCCATCCATTAAGGAATTGCCTTTTGAACTTCACAAAAGACTACTACAGATAGAGAAAGATTTTGGATGCTGGAATTAGGTTCGTTTTTTTCATATGGGTTAAACGATAATATAAAAGGGGTAGGCAGTGTTACAAGCCACCTAACCCGGATTTTCAATATTATATCCAACTGATTAACTCTCAACAACGAAAACATCGCAGCCATAGTCGGAGAAAATACAATGGATCAAGATTCATGATCGCATTATACTATACAATACCTGGTACGACTGAATAATACACTCGTCAGCATTCATAATTTGCGTACGGTTTTGTATTCACTACCTTTGACAGCATTGAACTGGTTAGCCAAGGATGTTCAAAAGGCGTCGACAGAAGGCAATATACTACTAAGTGTCACAAATTTATGTCGCGATATAGCATATTATCGCCTTTGTCCAACACACAAAAACATCCGAAGAATATTCTTGAAACCGAAATACCTGAACAAAGGACTTGACTCGAGAAATATTTCAAGAATACTGAATGGCCCCGAAGTCCGCAGAATCGTGCCAAATTACATTTAAATAACAGAACCACCCTATATATTTCATACTAATAATATACGAGCACTATAGCAGGAAAAATTTACAACTACTCCAACGCCACCAAAGGTTTTGATTTGAAGAAATACACTTCTGGTGAATATAACTGTGATTGTCAGTCATCTGATTTCGTGTATAAGGCATATAAACATCGTGACTGGCAACTTCAATATTGTCTTCAACGAAGACTTTTGACGAAGGAGCCTAAATATAGAGAACCGGGGAAGATCAACTTAAGAGCTGACCAAAAAGTCCTTGACGCACCTAAGAATTACGTTGCTGAGTGGTCGAGGCGAGAAAATGTAAAGCCTTCAGTTCTCGCCGAATGGGTGGACGTTGTTAAAGGCCAGGCCATTGATACCATCCGCCATTTGCAACGACCTGCCCTTCCCAACCCAACCCAAATACTGAGAGACACCACTGTGCAAGAAGTTCTTGTAGACCTCCAAAGTAAATTTGTTGTTGTTCCAGCTGACAAGGCGCCAAATTATATAATATTTATTTGTAAATATTACTAATGTTAAGAGCTTGTTCAAAAGTTAAATATTGGTGCTCCTTTAGCTTATAATTCTACTTACTCCCCTACTGGATTTACTTTGGATGGGATATTTAACAAATACGAACAGTTTCTCAAGGAAAGAGGCCTTTCAATCCACACGGATATTCCAAAAATTTACTGCATACCCAAAATGCATAAAACATCGTACGTACAAAGCTAGATTTATAGTAGGTTCTAGAAAATACACCACCAGGTTTCTGTTTACATTATTGACTAAAGCTCTTCAGGCGGTAAAATCATTTGGGAGAAACACTGTGCAGTTGGATGGATGGATGGATGGATGGATGCACTCCATCGCACCGCGATGGGCACTGGTCGTGCAAACACGCCGTGCAACCCGTTTCCCCAAGTAATCAGAAAGAATTCGGATGCAGAGTGTATGTGGATACTTCACAACTCGAAAACACTCATAGAACAACTAGATAAAAAAAGACTTATTAAATACAGAAATGTGTCCACATGGGGTTTTTCGACTCTCGATACTACCATCCCTCAACAAGATCTAATAAAACGACTTTAGTAAGCTCATAATATCGGTTTATCAAAAGACCGGTCACCATTATATCGATGTCAGAATCCAGAAGGCGTTTTTAGTTCTGAAGTGTGTAAAGGTTACCACTCTTTGGATGTTTCATTGTTTACGGAACAGCTGGAATTTCTCATAAATAATATCTATGTTAAATGAGGTAGCACGATATACCAGCAGCATATAGGTATTCCAATGGGTACTAACCGTGCACCCCTATTGGCTGACCTATATCTGTGTACAGAAGAATACGATTATATGCAGGAGGCCATGAAAGGGAGCGATTACACCGCTCCTTTGCGTTCACCAAGCGTTATACAGACGATCTTCTTGCAGTGAAGAACCCTTATATATACGACGCGGTGAAAGAGATTTACCCTCCTTCAGTGGATTTAAAAAAGATATATAGATTCACCAAATGGATCATCTCATTCTATCTGTACAGAACAACCTCAACAACGGCTTCCTCTCACGTCGATTATAGGACAAGAGAGACAATTGTGAAATTGTAGATTACCCTTTCATGGATAGTAATATTCCTGAAGGACCTGCATATGGATTATATATATCTCGCCTTGTATAGCACATGCTAGGCCTTGTCAAACACCTTGATGATTTCAGTCAACGTCACAAGGTATTGCTACGAAAGTTTGTAAAGCATGGATATAAAATCGAACGCCTGCATTCCAAGTTTCTCTAATTCAGTGTTATATATCATCTGTTGATTGCAATCTATAATCATAGTGTTGAAGATTTTAGGCGCTATGTATTTTAATTAGAATATAATTCGGCTTAACCCGGGGCTAGGGGCCGTATAAATACTATGTGAAATGCATCTCCATGGTGTTTTTATGAACCACCACAATTAAAGCTATAGCAGATTATATGTTAATTAGAACATTCTATTTCTTGTTAGTCACACCAATATCGTGACATCAATTTTCGGATATCACACGGCAATGTACTACATTCAACGAACATCTACGTGTTTTCAATCTGCGTGATGTATCCGCTAAATTATGCAGCTCACTATAGAAAAAGACAAATTTTTGAGCTGTTCTCCACACACATGTAGGTCACAAACCTCCATTGCAGTTTCTGGGTGTTAAGATAATTATCAGGACTGGACTTCCGGCGAACTTTGATTGGCCATTGTACATAGAAATGGTCTGACGTATTTTAAAATATTTCTAGAGTATTTGACTCTCAAATATATCCAAACCACCTTTTCAGATTTTAATAGAAAAAAAATTCTGGGCCAGTTTGAATGGAACGACCCTCTATCTGGTGGCATTATCTCGAAAAAATGGTGGAGATTGTATGCTGAAGTTTTTTTATTTATTTTTTTTATTTACATGTTTGAGCGGAAAGGCCAGGTTACCTGGTTTGGTGGGTCATTTGCGATGAATATTACGGAATATAGATTTCTCAAGATGTCAACCAATTTACTACATATTAAGTAAGGCGACTATTTAGTGGTTTGTGGCCTTTAATCCACACGCTTTCGACTCGCCGGTCGGAGACAGATACATCGGGCAATGGTCGTGATAAATTTTAAATTAACCCAGTCAAATCAAATTTCAGTAGTACGAGCACTTGCGAATCTCAGCCGTAGAAATAGCAATCCAAAAGATCAGGTCACTTGGTATAATCTGAACTTGTTTTGGTCTGATGTTGACAAGCAAATCCCGTGACGTAGAATGTACGTCAGTAACAGACTGAAGTGTCACATATATTGGGCTTCTGTCGAATCACGCTCAACTACACTTAGCGTAATAGCTGTTCTTAGCCTATACTGGCGATAATATGCCTGTAGCGATTAGATTATCACCGTCAAGATCAAAATATATACGTTGGGCCTATATAATCGCTTCAAAACATGCACACACACACACGCGACAAACAAAACAAAAACAGATTCGGTCATACCGATTTCCTTTCCTATATATCGTTAAATTTGAGCTTTCTCACATTGCCGAACATTTTTATATCATGCGTAGAAAAGCTTACATTCTTTCTCAGAATGACTATACCCCAAGACCGCATTTAATTTCTCACACAAATTTAATTTAACTGGTCATACGCAGATTCTTGGTGATCAAGGAAACCTCAAAGCCTGGCCTTGATTCTATAGTACATTAACTTAATGAACACACCCTGCATTCGAGCTCAGTCGGTGAAACGGTAAGAAGCACGAAGTTAGAAATTCGGATTTTCACATTTCTTCCGGTGTTATGGGCAATATTTAAGGATATTGGTAAATTACGGTGGCTTGTTAGGGCCATGTATTGATCTTTCCAATTTTCTGCCTTTCTCTAATTTTCAAGATTTTGCTTTCGCATATTCTCTCTTTTCTTGTCATCCTCTTAGATTCATTTTAAATTTTTCAAAAATTTATCTCTGATTTATTTTTTTATTCATTTTCAAGAAACTGCAACCATTTCCATACGAAAACGCTGGAAATTCATTTTCAAGAGAAAATAATATCCGCCGCAGTGCAAATTGCAAATAATATCCACCGCGGTGGAAATAATAGCAAAAAACACAGAAAATAATTTCCACCGCGGTGAAAATCATTCCCACCGCGGTGGAAATTATTTTTTTGTGTTTTTTGCTATTTCTTGAAAATGAATAAAAAATTTTTTTTTAAATCAGAGATAAATTTTGAAGAATCGAAAATGAATCTAAGAGGATGACAAAAAAAAAGAGAGAAAATGCGAAAGTGAAATCTTGAAAATTAGAGAAAGGCAGAAAATTGGAAAGATCAATGCATAACCCTAACAAGCCACCGTAGGAAATTGTCACTCGTCATTCCAATAGAGAATTCTACATTTACGTTGATATAGTCAATGGATATGACATGAAATGGAAGTCCCGTTTACTCAGTTCTTGGAAATTGTCAGTCGTCATTCCAACAGACAAAGAGAATTCTACATTTACGTTGATATAGTCAATGGATATGACATGAAATGGAAGTCCCGTTTACTCAATTCTTGGCGTGGAAGATTTTGTCTTATATCCAGCGTTGCATCCTGGACCTTGGTGGTAAACAACAGGGTGGATGCACAGCTGTCCGAGTGAGGAGTAAAAAATATATTGTCGATCTCAGAAAAGCCAAGGTAACCGATCATTTTCGTGATCTGAAAAGGGGGTAGGGGTACTTAAACTACAAGTAACTCCCTTAATTCTTCTCCAATCTGTTCAGATAAAATATCAGTTTGCTCAGCACTAAATTGGTAATCATTTAATATCTACATTTGAAAGAAACGTGTTAAGTCAGTAAGAGGTCATCTCCGAATATCCTCTGAAACGTTTTTTTCGTCCGTAAATTTAGGAAAAAAGGTTTCCTGTGAGCAATAATTAAGCACTTATATCACATCAACGAGACTGTATGTAGTATCTGATCCGGATACCAGTCGTCATGTTCAATAAGTTTGAGCAGCGTACAGATGAATTACAACACATATAAGGGAAGTGGGAAGAGGTGCCGACATACTGACAGAGCCACATGACTTCACAGCAGTCTTCTGGTTAACCTATTCTAAAGCACATACCAAGAATCTAACGATTCGTGATGCGTGTTGTATCTCAGGTACGCTTTTATTGTACCTGTTCATGTGGCAACTTGGATGACATGACCACACGGCCCCTAGCACCGGCATAAGCGGTATTAGATACAAATCTAGAGAGCTATGATGGAAATGCTCTGACAACTCGTATATTGGTAATTAGTGAGCTGTGTCGCTGTGACGAACTCGTACACTGGGGATTGGTGAGCTGTATCGTCGTCAGATGAAAATGACGGCATTTAACACAAAAGACTATTCTGTAATTCAGGCCCGATGTCGACCCAGCATCAACTTCCCACAATGCCAACATAGATCAAAGACCAAAAGGTCCGTACAGGGGGCGGGCCTCGGGGACGAAACGTCCACCAGCAGAATCTCGCCATATACAGGTAAAAATTACAACACATATAAGGGAAGACTCACATAAAATAGTGAAGAATTCCTCGGTTATATGATCAAAACGCCTCATGAATAGGGATATGACTGATCAAATGTGTACAACATGAGGATTTTTCTATCAATTTCTAATTGTGAGATCTTGTTTTAATCACACTTCGCTGAATTTCCTACTTCATGCAATACTACAAGACGCCACTATCGTCAACTCTTCAGCTATTCCGGAACGTTCAGATTACCAAAATCGCACCAGTACTAAGCGAGCTATGATCAAATAACCGGCCGAGTTTCCGTTTCTTCAGTCGAATTCAAAACATTTCAGTCGAATACGCTGACCCGATTTTGACTGTCAGTTGCCGAATAATAATTAATATCAGTTCACTTGCCCGTGTCCGCCGACGCACTTCGGCTTGTGCCATTTCAAGCCAACAACTCCGTATCTTTCTTCCGAAGTTGACGGAGAATATGTTTAAAATTGCCCTTGTAATAGTTATCAGGTCAACTAAAGCGTAAATGTCGGTAAGTTGTCCATTTCCTGATCTAGAAGTGTGCTTTATTCGCCTGTTTATTCGAGCCCGTTTATTCGAGATCGCCATGCTGGAAGAACATCACACTTTACGGTTGTCGCAAATCCAGGCACTCTCCTGCTCAAGAGATCCGGGTATAGCTAACACTTTGATTACCATCGTCACCTCTGTGCAGAGACCGATGGCTTCACAAATACCCGGGGTATATCTATACAACAGGAACATCCGGGCGAGTTCGTCAATCTCTTAACGCAACCTCCCCACAGCGCATGCTCCATTTCGCAGGCTCCAATAACATCCCTGCCTCCAATAGCGGAAGTTGACCTTTACTACGTTGCTATGACGTATAGGGGAAACCAACCAACGCACGGTTCAGTTTGAATCCGACCAAACAACTCCTTTAGTGTTGCACATGAGCGAACTACTTTTCATATGCTCTGTCCAGATAAACAGGGAAAATTATCTCCAGATAATTCTTTTTAACGCTAGGTCAACGGAGGTATTATGCAGACTTGAAAAGTAATCAAAATTTTCGTTAAACATCTATTTTACTATATATGATGTCACTTCCGGCGATGTGCGCGAAGGCCCCGAATCCGGTCCAAAAATCTGACTGGTGGCTGGGGTGTTATTAGACCCCCAGCGAGGTGGTTGCTCTTAACGTACAAGAACAACAACATCCACGTTCCGTGTAAAAATTACCCTTCCAATTTCGAGCATTTCTTCGCAAAAAAAACGTATTAATTCTCATCTGCCATCGCCCAAAAACTATACAGACTCACACGTTACAATTGTGACCAACTAGGCAAGTTTCAGTGCCTAAGTCTTCCTAGTTTTTCCGCTCTTGATGTACAAAGTTTTCTTAAGCTCAATGGCCGCCCCCATGGCCAAGGACGATTGCAATAACCCCCTCCTCCTCCGGAGGATGGGGTTAATTAGCATGGATAACAACTTCTTTGTTTTTAGCTGGTGACAGTCTGCTGTAATTACTAATAGCATTTTCAAACCAAATTTGAAAATGCTGTTAGTAAACAACAGCGGAACATCACCTGCTAATAAACAAGGATTTTTTATCCATAATTCATTTGGTTACCAGAAAAATATTGAGGTATTTCAATGAAAATGACATTTTAACTTCTTAGAAAATATGGGCATTTTTCAGGAAATTCTGATCTAATCCTGTATATTAGAGTAGGGTTAAAATGTTAACCATTTAAAAATTTAAAAAAGTGTAGTGTGCAGTACTAAACATTACCTACAGAGTTCTCTCCCATGCATGACTCTCTTCAACTCCACTTCCATAAAGCCAGCACAAGCGTCTAACAACCGCAAGACGGTACATCTTCGGAAAATTTATGACCTACCCCAAGGGTCTTAGCGTGACATGATCAGGTCAGAGCATTTCACTACATAGTACTGTTCACACGCCCTATGATATGTACTTTGTTGCTAACATTATGCAAGTTTTGTTGTTAAAAAAATGTGGAGGGGTTACTGTTCTTTGGGCCGGGTTTAGTCTGTTCCATTCAGTTATGTACATGTAGTGTTCGTTTGTATTCGTGACTGTTGTAATTGGTTGGTTTATGAAAGGAGCGTGTGTATTGGTCTGAATGCTTACTGGGTGATTTTGGGTAGTTGCACGGATTTGGGGTCTAGTCGAATTGGATTCTTTGTTCATTACGTTTTCTGATTTTGAGTTGTGCGTTTCTGCTGCCAGTTTTGTTTCTGTCGGGGTTTTGGGTGTTCAGCAAACAGGTTAGTTCACATTTGATTATTTGATTATTTTCACAGTACGTTGTATTGTAAATGTGGCATCGAAATAATAATATTGGTAGCTTTTGTGTAGTTTGAAGTTATAGTTCAAGTTGTAGTATACGCTAATTTTGCGGATATTTGTAAAGGGATATTTGTAAAGGGATATTTTGAATAATGCCACATATTCGCCCTGGATCATGTTTATATATGAAGCAGCTCACATTTATTGTTTGGAGCGTAGCTTTATATTTTTGTTGCGTAAATCATTTGTGTAAACCAGATATATCTATATTGGTTTTAGGAGTCTAACATTGTCAGTGGTAAAATATCTGCAAATACTTGTTTAAATTTATCAGGTGTGTTCGGGTGTGTACGGGGGTTGTAACCGCTATCACCGATGAATGGTGGAGACTTACCTTTGTCCAACTGACAGGGTGAGTTGACCTGTTTGTGCAGGCTATTCAGTAAAAATGTAATTACGTAACGGTCACCGGCCCTCGTCGTACCTGACCAGTCATAACCGGTTTGGTGTTAGTGTTATATGGCGGCTCTATTATTTGGTAATTGTAAAAGTGTTTGATGTCCAATTTTATCTATTTTGCGGTTCTGTTTCTATTGCACTAAACGTATACATCATAATGCAAAGTAATGGCTCTGTATTGAATTAATATTTATAAAGCGTAAGAAAATATAATTGTTAGTATATACTTGGGAGCGGATACATTGTGATATTTACTGTGATATTTACTGTGATATTTGTTGTTTGTTATAGGGATTATTTGTCTCCCGAATAAAGTGTGCATATGTGACCGGACCCTTTAGACTTGTGTTGCCTTGATTCAGCGACCCGTCTACATTTTGGCGCCCAACGTGGTGGTTCTCCCCTGAAGCCTGGATAACTGGTGAATGTGTTCTATCCCAATGGATGAGAAGTGAAGCTACCTGTCTTCACTGCAAGTGCTCCTTTATTCCTGGAGGATACGATCGCAGCTGTGTGAACTGTGCTGGATACTTAACTCCCCGTATTGGACCTTATTTTTGGGACTCTGAGAATTCTCTGGATACATCAGTGGACTGTGATACATCGTGGTGGTAAGGGACAACAAGGAAAAAAAAAAACATTTGTTGAAAACTTGACCTCTGGTGTTGCTATCTGAACTTGCTTATATGGAACTGTTATTTATTTGTCCTTAGCATGCAATTAATTTTCGGCCCTGATATTCTGTGTAGATATTCCTCTAAGTTTGACATTGTTTACTAGTTTGCCGAGTATTTGATTTTTTTATGATTTATCCTGATCAGCTAGTAAGAAGAAAAGACAATATACACAACCACGTCAACATTTTTTTTCTTTTTCTCCTTTTTTTTCTCTCGTCACGAAAACATTGTTTTTTTCTCTCTCGTTTTTTTGCCCCGAGGTCAAATGAACTATCTCCACTGTTCAAAGTGATAGGTGTCTTGCTACGGAATTCCATTGTCCCTATTATTTTTTTTCATATTTTTTTTTCTGGTTCTTTTGTTATAGCCCCAGAACTATGGTTTATTAATGCCATATTCTGTATTTATATCCTTTTTTTCCAGGTATTTTTTTATTATATTTTTTGCTTGGCCATTATCTCCGGAGTTATTTTTTTTTGTGAGTACTGGTACGTGCCATAATGCATAAAGTTATGTAAAATACCAAGACTGTATGTTCACTAAACAAAGATTTAAGGTATACTAGATCACTTTGTTTAATAAGGTTTGCATTTTTTGTGAAATATTTGGTCATTTTTTTTGTGAACAAAATTGGCAGCAGATCGCGAGGGAACTTATATGGTAGCCCGGTTTGCACATATTGGCGTCTGTGTGTTTGTATTGTTTGGTATAAATGAATTTGACTGACGTATTTCTCCAGACTTGACTGCTACATATATTCTGACTGGTTTGAGACTACTCACTTTGAAACAAAAAATTCACTTTTCATATTAGTAGTATAGAAAGTGATTATCTGTATGGAGATGACTAGATGTGTGTTGCTGTGATATTATGTATAGGTAAGTTTGGGTTAAATGTATTTACCGTTTCAGGGCATATTGGTGGTGCTGTGGTAAGTGGTTACTCCCCTTATTTGCATACTGATCGGTTCCGCTTGTTACATTCCGTTCGCGCATGCGCAATTTGAAACGATCGAATTCGGAAATCGGTTATCTTTATTTCTGTATTCTTCACGGTGCTTTGGTTGAGAGTTATCACTTTATCTCTCAACTATCGTTTTTTTATTTTTTATTTTATTTTTTGACGCGTTGGTTACTTCCCTTCGACCAGTAAATGGTTCGGTAGGTGCCATTTGTTCGCTTATAGCGTTCAGCTTTTCAGTGTTTGCGAACGGTTTTTCTTTGTTTTTTTCTTCACACTACTCTTGATTCCTTGCCCGCATAGTTCTACTATATTGAGTATGGCGACCGCACTAACCGACGAGGAGTTGAAACGCATCGGAGCCGCGTTTGCGGAGATGGGGGTGAAGCCTAAGGCAGACTCGGCACAGGAATTGACATCGTGGATGAAAGATTATATAGCCAGCCAAGATACTCGAGAAGTGAAACCAGAAGTCCCCGGTACTCAGGTCAATACAGTGACTTCCCATACCTCGTTTCAACCCAGAATTTCAAATTTTTCTGGAGATGCGAGACCCGGGAAAGGGGATACACCATATGACCTCTGGCGATATGAAATAAAGTGCCTACTTCAAGACAAAACTTACACTAAAGAAGTCGTGGCGCATGCTATGAGAGATCACTTCGTGGAGAGGCCGGTAGTGTCGTCATGCGACTAGGACCAAATTCAGATGCCATTACCGTGATCGAGAAGTTGGACAGTATCTACGGTACTGTTGAACTGAAAGAGTCAATCTTAGCCCAGTTCTACAGCGCTCGCCAGAAAGACGAGGAAGATGTTTCAAGCTGGGGCTGTAGATTAGAAGACGTACTTAATAGAGCTGTTGAGAAGGGACAGGTCCTGAAGAGCCAAACCAATGATATGTTGCGCGCCATGTTTTGGATAGGTTTACGAAAATCCCTGCGCGACATATCTGGTCATAAATTTGATGTCATCAGCGATTTTGATCAGCTGCGAATGGCCTTGAGACAAATAGAGCATGACGAGAATCAGCGCAAATCAGAAAATCGGGGTAAAAAAATGGTGACTGCATCCAAGATGGCGGCCGCTGTTGAAACTTCAGAGTTGAAGGAGTTTAAGGGAATGGTTCACCGTATGAGCAATGAATTGGCTGAACTGAAGCAGAGTAACAGAGTTGTACAGCAGACTGGTTCTTCGCCAGTATATCCAACTAGACGAGATGGCGGTCCTCGTGGTGAGTTCCGGCGAGATCTTGGCGATCGTGGTCACGTGCCTGAAGGTTATGCACCTAGAGATCGTACACCTAGAGTGCACGCGCCCGGAAGTCAAGGTCATGACACGTCAGTTCAAGAAGGTCCGGTTTGCTGGCGGTGCCGGCAAGTAGGTCATCTTAGCGTGGGTTGCAGGGTCAAGCTTGACCATTCACGAGCAGCTTTAAACTGGCAGAGACCTATGGGGAGGGGCAAACAGTAGGTCGCCATTTATTTTGTCCCATCCGGAAACAACAATCGAAGTTTAAATCTTCATTGCCTGAAGGACTGGTTGGTATGGGTAATGAGGTGCAGATGACTATCAATAGTATACCATCTTAGGCTTTATTGGATACCGGTTCCACAGTATCTACGGTTTCAGAATCGTTTTACAGATCCCATTTGCATCATATTCCCATAATGCAACTGTCGGCCATCTTGGATATTGAATGCGCAGATGGACAGTCTCTTCCATATATGGGTTACATAGAAGTCGATGTGGAGGTTGGCGGTTTGGATGGTCCTCGTATGGAGCGATGCCTTCTACTTGTAACCCCAGAATGCAGATATAGTTCGGGAGTTCCAGTTTTATTGGGTACCAACGTTTTGTGCCACTTTCTTAAACAGTGTCGCCAATCACATGGAGCGCGTTTCCTGCAGACGGCGAAATTGGAAACGCCATGGTATCTGACGTTAAGGAGTTTGACGTTGCAGGAACGAGAGTTGGGTCGGCATAACAACCGCTTGGCACTGGTAAAGAGTGGAGAATCTCAAAACGTCATAGTTCCTCCCAATAGTGAGGTTACTGTGAACGGCTATACAGATGAAGAGCTGCCGTATCAACAGGTATGTGCTATGCTGGAAGCGTCGAATGCGGCATCCATTTCTGCGGATCTCGACATTGCACCGACAATTACTCCATATGTTTATCGGGGAAAGATGTCTATTCTCGTTCGGATCTCCAATATCACCGCCAGAACAATGGTTATTTCACCACATGCCATTTTGTGTGAAGTACAGCCGGTAACGTTGGAGTTAACAGATAAAAGTGAAACATCTAGCCCAAATTTATCTCGTATATTTGACGAAGTGGAAATAGCTGCTGAGCGTTTGACAACACAGGAGCTGGACATCTGTCGGCAGTTCATCTTGGATAACAGCAGCGTATTCTTCGCAAGTGACCTTGACCTTGGGTGTACTTCATCTGTGGAGCATAGAATAGAGCTTACCGACAATGTCCCATTTAAGCAACGTCATCGGAGAATACCACCCGCCATGTACGATGAAGTGCGTTCACATCTCGAGGAACTACTTATGTGCGGAGTGATACGTCCTTCCCATTCCCCTTGGGCTTCAAACATTGTACTTGCGCGAAAGAAGGACGGTAGACTGCGCATGTGCGTAAATTTTCGTCAATTGAACCAGCGTACTATAAAGGATTCATACGCACTACCACGTATCGAGGAACTACTTGATTGTGTATCGGGTTCAAGTATTTCACGGTATTGGATCTCAAGAGCGGTTACCATCAAGTGGAGATCGCGGAGGATCACAAACAGCGAACAGCATTTACTGTTGGCCCGATGGGGTTCTATGAATTTAATAGAATGCCATTTGGTTTAGCTAACGCTCCAGCTACATACCAACGTTTAATGGAATCCGTACTTGGAGATCTGAACTTGAAAACGTGTGTGATTTACATAGACGACCTGTTGGTCTTTTCGAAAACGTTTGAAGAACACATGATTCGGCTCAAACAGATATTCAAAAAGCTGAAGGACAACGGGTTGAAACTAGCGCCCAAGAAGTTCTCATTTCTCAAAGAAGAAGTGCGATACATAGGCCACATAGTGTCCTCGAAAGGGATTCAGGCGGATCCAGCCAAGGTTGAGAAGGTGGTAAATTGGCCCGTTCCCCAGAGCCCGGAAGACGTAAGACGCTTTCTCGGGTTCGCGGGTTATTACCGCAAATTCATCAAGGATTTTTCTAAGATCGCGAGACCGCTTACCGATTTGATGCCATCTCCGCAGACAAAGAGCAGGCGGCGGAAGTCCCAGTCCGCACTGAGCAGCAACAAGTGGTCTTGGGAGATCGAACAGAACGCAGCCTTTGAAGCAATTAAGCACAAGCTGTCTACCCCGCCGATATTGGCATATGCTGATCACAACTTACCCTTCGAGCTGCACACCGACGCCAGTGGTCAAGGACTAGGAGCAGTGCTCTACCAGGAGCAGGATGGAATTTTGAAAGTTGTTTGCTACGCCAGCAGGGGTCTCAGTAAGTCGGAGAAGAATTACAGCGCCCACAAGTTGGAGTTTCTGGCTTTGAAGAGGTCGGTTTGTGAAAAGTTTCACGACTACTTATATGGCCAGAAATTTGTTGTGAAGACTGACAACAATCCGCTGACGTACGTTCTGACAACGGCTAATCTCGACGCTACGGGTCATCGGTGGTTAGCGTCTCTCGCCAGCTACAACTTTGATATAGAATACAGGGCTGGAAAGGCTAACGCGGACGCTGATGCGCTTTCCAGACTGCTAGAAGATGTTGCCGTTAGGCCGCTACCGCCGCATGACCATTCCATTCCAGCCGACAGCATTCATGCCGTGTCCGCAGGACTGTCCGTGACGCCACTGATGGAGACGATGTGCCTGTCCGCCTCCGTGGTAGACGACTACGACGTAGACACAGGGCAGGATTTGAACAACATGTCTGATCGCGATTGGAGAAAAGCACAATCAACAGACAAGATACTTTCATTTTGGCTGAAATTCATCCGGACCGGACAGAAGCCGAGGAAGGATGATTTACCCTCAGACTGGCAGCATGCTCAAATGTTACGATCCTTTGAAAGGCTGGTCATGCATCACGGTGTGCTACATAGGCAGGTAGAGGTAAACGGGAAACCACGGAAGCAGTTGGTGCTACCGCAGATGTATATTTCAGAAGCATTGAAGGCGGCACATAATGACTTGGGTCATCCCAACAGAGACAGATTGATTTCTGTTTTAAGGGATCGTTTCTATTGGCCTGCCATGGTCAGAGATGCAGAGAAGTGGGTTCAGCAGTCTCCTCGTTGTCTGAAACGGAAAGCTCACGTTCCATCGCGCGCTCCATTGGTGGGTATTTCCACAGTTCAACCGTTGCAGTTGGTGTGCACAGACTTCCTCACATTAGAAACTTCTAAGGGTGGGTTTCAGCACATTCTAGTTATTACTGATCATTTTACTAGGTACGCGCAGGCGATTCCAACTCGCAACATGACCGCGAAAACAACTGCCGAAGTACTGTTTCACGAATTTATTTGCCATTATGGTATCCCGCAGCGGTTACATTCCGACCAAGGCGCAAATTTTGAAGGTAAAGTGATTGCTGAGCTTTGTACCCTTCTGGGAATGCAGAAGTCGCGCGCAACTCCTTACCATCCCATGGGCAATGGCATGTGCGAGCGGTTCAACCGTACTCTACTGGATATGTTAGGCACTTTGATGCCTAGCCAGAAGAGCGACTGGAAACGGTTTGTTGGTCCACTCGTACATGCCTACAAGTGAGTGAGTGAGTGAATAGGGTTTAACGTCGCTTTCAACATTTTTTCAGCTATATCACGACGGGGAAGGGAAGGGAGGGGAGGGGGAGAGGCAGGGGAACCTACTTGTAACAGAGCAGATCTAGTGCTGCCATTTTATAGTGTTGTCCCACTGAAATATCATGCCGTAGGCAGACATGACACCCCACTCAGTCACATTATACTGACACCGAGCGAACCAGTCCTTGTTCTATCCTCTTAATGCTGAGCGTAAGCGAGGAAGCAACAAGTTCCATTTTTCAAGTCTTAGGTATGACCCGGCCTGGGATCGAACCCAGTACCTACCGCTTACGAGGCCGACGCTCTAACCATTAGACCACCGCAGTGCGGTCTCATGCCTACAATTGCATCCGGCACGAAAGCACCAGTCAGTCACCATTCTTCTTAATGTTTGGTAGGGAACCGCGTTTGCCCCTTGACATAGCATTCGGCTTGCGTGCGAACGATTCTTCAACGACATTGACTAAGTACGTTAAGGATCTACGAGCGAGGCTGACCGCTTCGTACGATTTGGCATCGGAGGCCGCTAGGAAGGCCAGACAGAACCAAAAGAAAGGCTACGACGCAAAGGTACGCGGCGCGACGTTGCAGACCGGCGATCGTGTTCTTGTGCGCAAGTTGGCCTTTGACGGAAAGCACAAGATTGCCGATCGTTGGGAGGAGGGCGTGTACGTCGTACTGAGCCAACCAAATTCGGCTATCTCCGTTTACAAGGTCGAGCAAGCAGATGGTGGTGGTCGTTTGCGGACACTGCACCGCAACCATTTGTTGCCGGTAGGGATCATAACCGGAGAAGAAATGGTTCAGATAGTACCAGGACAAGACGAAGCAGCAGACAAAAGCACTTCAAGTCCAGTAGTTGATACTCCGCCAGATGTCCACTCTGAGTCTGATTCTGAGGATGAGGAGACTGGGTCCATGTCCTTCGATGTACCAATGGCGATAGGAATCCCAGAGATTCCAGAGGTGTCGTCCGTTGGTGATGAGGTTGGACAGCCGATGACAGAAGAAGCTTCTCAGCAGCCGGGTGACGATCAGGTGTCTGCTGATGAAGTACTCGCGGATCGTGGTGACGACCACACTTCTCAAGAAGTAGAAGCTGATCCGGAAATAGCTGTAGACTCGGACGATGGAGTGGCTGAAGCATCTGAGCAACCAAGTGACGAGCCTCAACGTCGCTCTTCCAGAACCAGGACGCAACCGGCTTGGATGACTTCGGGAGATTATGTGATGTGTCAATCTGACTGGAGGACCCGTATCAACGTCTTGCAATCACTAGTGGAGTCCGGGATTTCTCAGGAAACTAAGGAAGAAGCCTCCAGACTGATGATTATGCTACTACAGGCTACAGTACAGCCAAATCAGTAACGTACTAACATAAATGTCGAGGACATTTTAAAATGGGGGGAAGTATGTCGAGGGGTTACTGTTCTTTGGGCCGGGTTTTAGTCTGTTCCATTCAGTTATGTACATGTAGTGTTCGTTTGTATTCGTGACTGTTCGTGACTTATGACTATTCATTGTTTACCTTGACGGCGACTGTACTGACGAATGTAATTGGTTGGTTTATGAAAGGAGCGTGTGTATTGGTCTGAATGCTTACTGGGTGATTTTGGGTAGTTGCACGGATTTGGGGTCTAGTCGAATTGGATTCTTTGTTCATTACGTTTTCTGATTTTGAGTTGTGCGTTTCTGCTGCCAGTTTTGTTTCTGTCGGGGTTTTGGGTGTTCAGCAAACAGGTTAGTTCACATTTGATTATTTGATTATTTTCACGTTGTATTGTAAATGTGGCATCGAAATAATAATATTGGTAGCTTTTGTGTAGTTTGAAGTTATAGTTCAAGTTGTAGTATACGCTAATTTTGCGGATATTTGTAAAGGGATATTTGTAAAGGGATATTTTGAATAATGCCACATATTCGCCCTGGATAATGTTTATATATGAAGCAGCTCACATTTATTGTTTGGAGCGTAGCTTTATATTTTTGTTGCGTAAATCATTTGTGTAAACCAGATATATCTATATTGGTTTTAGGAGTCTAACATTGTCAGTGGTAAAATATCTGCAAATACTTGTTTAAATTTATCAGGTGTGTTCGGGTGTGTACGGGGGTTGTAACCGCTATCACCGATGAATGGTGGAGACTTACCTTTGTCCAATTGACAGGGTGAGTTGACCTGTTTGTGCAGGCTATTCAGTAAAAATGTAATTACGTAACGGTCACCGGCCCTCGTCGTACTTGACCAGTCATAACCGGTTTGGTGTTAGTGTTATATGGCGGCTCTATTATTTGGTAATTGTAAAAGTGTTTGATGTCCAATTTTATCTATTTTGCGGTTCTGTTTCTATTGCACTAAACGTATACATCATAATGCAAAGTAATGGCTCTGTATTGAATTAATATTTATAAAGCGTAAGAAAATATAATTGTTAGTATATACTTGGGAGCGGATACATTGTGATATTTACTGTGATATTTGTTGTTATAGGGATTATTTGTCTCCCGAATAAAGTGTGCATATGTGACCGGACCCTTTAGACTTGTGTTGCCTTGATTCAGCGACCCGTCTACAAAAAGAAAACTGAACGTTGAACTTGTAGGCCTACTCGTTTGAAGCAGCAGACATTATAAATTTAGTTGACCTAGATTCTGCATTGAAGATCAACCACTGAAACGCGGAAAACAACGAATTACGTCAATTATACCGTATTTTCGCCTGCATGTTGTCTGATGGTACTATTCTTGTTTATCTGATGATGCTAAACAATAATGATCTTGTGAACTTTGGGATAGGTCATAAATTTTCTGAAGATTTACCATTTTGCCTAACAACCAGCTGCAAATAATTGCCTACTGTTACAGTCGTCGTTGGCCTGTGGATCTTTGCAAGAGCATAGGTAAGTGTCTAAACTTATCACACTGGCGTCGCCGAGATAAATTGGAGTGGATAACCCCAATTTGTGCCACATTGTTCACATTTCTAACCTCGTGTGTTAGACGTAGAGAGCACTCGGTGACCCTCACCGCGTGTTCTGTCACCCGCTTGCACAGGCGGGAAAAACATTTCCAGAAATATCTGCCGTACCGGGAGGTTTTTGGCTTCCTTGTGCGATTTCAAATATCTTGATTAATTCTAGCGTAAATATATTGTATTGATTTAAATATTTGTTTGTGTAAAATAGTATTTCTTGTCCTTTTCTGTGTGCAACGAATTTGTTCACAACAACAACAACAACGTAGTACCCACTATCCATAGTCAAACCTACACGTTGCGGGAGGTAAATTCAATTGGCTTCCCCATATTTCGGATTCTAGTTGTAATTATAGAATTAATTTCGTAAGTGAGACAATTAGAAATATATATTATTTTCTTTGTTGTTGGTGATCCAAATATTTCCATATTTCTTGTTTTTCTCGTGGAGGTACCATTCTACCATACCATTTGTGCATTTGTGTTGTCGGGAGGTTAATCAGCTTTCCCTATAACCTGCTATCCCATTGTTTAAGTTAAATGTCATTGTGATTCACAGTCTGATAGTGGTTCCAATTAGCACCCATTCTTGTGGAAGTTCAAATACATTTTATTTTATTGTGTGGGGTGTATGTCATTTCACACAATAAATTACTCTCACTTTCACGCAGAATTCTCGGTATTTGAGTTTTGGTGTAATTGTGTACTTTATCAATATAGAAGACAAATATTGCTGATTTCTCACCCCTCCCCCTGTTTCATTGTCATGCAAATAAATAAATAATACCTGCTTCAGCTTCCGATCTTATTTACTCTTCGCCGAATTAGTGGTCTCTCATAGTTAATTTTCTTTCAAATTACGACATATTGCATACTTGACTTATACAGACTGTACGGCTAGTTGCGAGTTATTTGATTGTAGTGTTAGTTATTACTGCAAAGTGTGTGAGTACACAGTAGTTGTAGGCCACATTACCTGTCATATATTTGTGATTTTATTGAAACTGTACAGTTTAGTTGTCATATTTTTGCACTGCACGGCTAGTTGCGAGTTATTTGATTGTAGTGTTAGTGATTACTGCAAAGTTTGTGAATACACAGTAGTTGTAGGCCACATTACCTGTCATATATTTGGGATTTATTTGAACTGTACAATTCAGTTGTGATATTTTTGCACTGTACGGTTAGTTGCGATCATTCATATTACCGTCTCCATTGTTCACATCCCCAACACGCCTCACTATTTCTTTCACGATGGCTCTTAACTTACTTGATGCTACAAAGGAAGAACTCCAACAATTACAACATATTGGTGCCAAGAAGGCTGATCGTATAATTAAATTAAGGACAATCAAAGGGAGTCTGTCTATTCCCGATCTTGTCCACGAGACTGATGTCTCAGCAGGGACATGGGAGCAATGGCTGACAGAGGGCCGGATATGCTTTGACCCCCTGTCCGACAACACAAGCATGACTGAGACCATAGAAAAACTCCGTGCTGAGCTAGCCTCAACCCAGTCTCAACTATTTACTTCAGAAAGGGAAAATGTATCAATGAAGGACAACCTTCGAATTTTAGAACAGCGTTTGATCAAGCCCACGTCAGAGTTTCACCCCATTTCAGGCCATTTGCACTACGATACTGACCCAAATATGCCTGCCCTACACAGTGCAAATTCCCACATCTCTCTTTCTCCCCATGGGTTTCCGCTCAGTCTTGAGAAAGATGATGACGTTATGGGCCGGCTCCATCGGGCCATTCCTGCTAATGGCAGATATGTGAAGCCTAGTAAAAGCGAACCCGCTGAGCAATCATGCAGCCACCAGTCTTCCAAATCCAAATCACACTCCAATGCTTCGTTTACCCATGATGCAGCGGCATCTGTCCGCCATGTCCAACCTGCTGATTCCAGGCCGAAGCATAACTCAGGTAAGCATGTGCCACGACAAAGGAAGAAATCGAGACCGAGCTCAGGATATTCTCGCCAACAACCAGACTCCTCTAGTGACGACTGTCCTCCACCTAAGGATCAGAATCAGAGAAGACAGATCAAGAGGAACAGATAATCATCCTCTAGTTCTACATCCACCAGCCGCTCTTCTGATTCTGCTGTGGAGACCATACAACGTCGTCACCAACGGCAACGGAGTAAGAGTCCACAGCCCCCCAAAATGTCTACCTTCTCCGGGGATGTCAAAAGCAATTGGAAATCCTTTATCTTCCAGTTCGAACGCATAGCTCAACGGCGAGGCTGGAGTGAAAACAAGAAGATTGACCGGTTATTCGATTGCCTAACAAATACGGCTCTCGAATATGCCAATAGACTAGGTATCCATGATGACTTCAAGACATTGAAGAAAGAACTGCGTCGGCGTTTCAGCCATAAGGATGCTCCAGCAGCAGCGCGTCGACAGCTGCAGTATTTGCGACAGAGGGAAGAAGAATCTGTCGAAGAATTTTCCCAAAGAGTACACTTTTTGCCACTGGATGGCTATGACATCTCGGATCGGAAAACTATCGACCAAATTTCTACTGAGACCTTCTTGAGCGGTTGTAGAGACAAGGAGGCAGCAAAATCCGCCATGGAAAAAGAGCCAACTAGCATCCATAGAGCACTTAAATATGTCAAAGCTGCAGTAGCTAACAACAAGGCTATCTTTGGCTACAAAAGTAGCTCTCCCAGCAGACCACAAAGTTACTTTCAGAGACAAACATCATTTACAGAGTCAGAAGGACCGAACTTCACCGAAGGAGAGCATGATGTCCGCATGTTCAATAAACTCCCTTACAATGGGCAATCAGCTAACTCTCAGCCACATTCTGTCAGACTGCAGGAAGAGGTGGGTGAGCTGAAACAGATGGTAACCGAAATGAGCAAACTACTCAAAGGTGGATTAAATGCACCAGTCACTTAATCGGTATAGACCATCCTGTTCACCTAGTTCCCCCAGTCGTTATCGATCAAGCACCCCTCCATGCAACAACTCGGAAGCCAACTCGAGGAACCATGTCCGTTTCAGATCTCCAACACCTCCAGCCCCATCCGAACCGAGGACTGGTAGCCAATGTCAGAGATCTTCAACACCTCTAGCCCGAACCGAAGCGAGGAATGGTAGCCAATGGCAGATGCATTCTTCTATGGGGGATTTGCAGGGTAGAACCACCATGTCCTCCCAACACGGCTGGAGAATCCACCCAGGCGTCCCAATCGTTAAACTAGTAAGGACTGAGCGTCGTGGCCATAGCTCAGTCCGGTCTTTACACACAGGCCGTACTGTTAGTTCCCATTTTGGAAGCCAGGAATGTTTAGCTCCACAGATAGAAGATCTTGAAGAGGTTGTGGTCAGACAGGCACATGGCTTAAGCCTCAAAGTCAAGACATGTATTGCCGGCCACGAAACCACAGCTGTGGTTGATACAGCAGCCATGATCACACTCGTAAATGAGAAGCTGTTTCACAACATTCTGCCAGACCATGTTCTGAGTAGACCTATCAAACTCAAAGGTCTGGGCGATCAGCCTGTTCTAGGCCACATTGCAACTAATGTTGACATAATGCTTGGATCACAGACATTTAGCTGGGATGTCTGTGTGCTCCAATGGTAGACCAGGTTACACTAGGCCTTGATTTTCTTGTTGCACAGAGGTGCCTTGTTGACTTACGCAACAGCACTGTCACCGTTGAAGGGGAGGTTATTTCGGCTTCCCTGAAAAGGAATATAGGTTCAGGCAATTTGCAAGTAAGCAGAGTCTTTGTCAGCAAAAGAACCGTGATTCCGCCAAACTCCATGGCGATAGCAAAGGTTTCCCTTGAACGTCCCTTAGACAATGAGTTTGTTGTAGAAGCTACTCCACATAACACAGGATTATTGGTGTCGGCTGCCATCGCCAAGGCAGAGAAGCCCATGTCCGGGTTCTTAATGACACACACAAGTATATTTGCCTAAAGCGACACCATCACATTGGAAATGCAGAGGAGATTGATGAAACTGACTTCACCAAATCTGCACAGGACACCCCAAGCATCCTATGCAAAAAGGTGCATGTCCAAGAGGACCCACTCAGTCACAATGTACAGGAGGAACTCCAAAAGATCCGTGCACGTTTACCACCCCATATGTTGGATATGTTTGACAGATCCTGTCGTGGCCTTCATCCAGCAGAGTGTGCACAACTTGGTCACGTTCTGCTAAAATTCCCTGATGTTTTTGCAACACACGACCTTGATCTGGGTTGTATGTCCTCTGTGAAACACACCATTAATACTGGCAATGCTCCCCCTGTCAAACACAAGATTAGGAGAACCCCTCTTGGATTTCAAGGTCAAGAGGAACAACATCAAATGCCAAGATGCTTGATGCCGGAGTGATCCAACCATCTACATCAGATTGATCCTCTGCGCCGGTACTGGTCCGGAAACGAGATGGCTCAGTGAGATGGTGCATTGACTACAGGGCTGTAAATGAACGAACTGTGAAGGACGTGTTCCCATTGCCAAATATCGAAGACTGTCTCGACACGCTGCATGGGACAGTTTATTTTTCCACAGTAGATATGGCCTCTGGGTACTACCAAATCGAGCTAGAAGAAGCAGATAGGAAGAAGACGGCCTTCGTAACACGCTATGGCCTCTTTGAGCACACGCGTATGGGGTTTGGGCTATGTAATGCCCCTGCAACCTTCCAAAGGGCCATGCAGCTTGTCCTCCGAGGGCTCACTTGGACTGAGGTCTTAGTTTACCTTGATGATATCATTGTTCTTGGCAAGAGTTTTCAGCAAGGTCTACAAAGCTTAGAAGATGTCTTTAAGCGATTCTGCTTATACAAACTTAAGCTCAAGCCATCTAAATGTTTGCTCTTTCAAACAGAGGTTGAATTTCTGGGTAAGCTAGTCAATGGTTCCGGAGTCTCTGTGGCACCAAGCAAAGTTCAAGTAGTCAAGGATTGGCTGGTTTCCTCTGATAGGGAAAAGCTTTTGTCCTTTTTGGGTTATGTGAATTATCACAGGGACCACATTCAAGGGTTTTCAGGCATGACCAATTGCCTGTATGAGCTGGTTCACCAGAAGGGTCCATTTATCTGGTTGGATACCCTTTGATAGGGTAAAAGAGGTACTTACCAATGCCCCCTGTTTGGCTTACCCTTCATCAGATGGAACATTCATATTGGACACTGATGCCTCTGATGCAGCAATTGGTGCGGAGCTTTCCCAAATCCAGGACGGGACTGAGAAGGTTATTTGCTTTGCCAGTCATGTTCTCTTGAAACCTCAGCGCCGATACTGCACAACCAGAAAAGAGCTGTTGGCTGTGGTCAAGTTTTGTCGACACTTCAGACATTATTTACTTGGACGTCGCTTCATCCTCCGTACTGACCACAACAGTTTAGTTTGGCTGATGCGCTTCAAGTACATTGAAGGTCAGCTAGCTCGTTGGATGGAGGAGCTGGCCCAATATGACATGGAGATTATTCACCGGGAAGGTCGTAAGCACCTTAACGCAGATGGACTGTCGTGTATCCCAGATAACATCCCACCTTGTGACTGTTACAAGGCAGGTTCCACCCCAGATTCACTACCTTGTGGAGGTTGCAACTACTGCACAAGAGCTCACAGCCAATGGTCTCGGTTTGCTGAAGATGTTGATGATGTCATTCCCCTTGCAATAAAGTGTATTGGTTTTGAAGACCTGACCATACATACTATATCTTCAACACTGGAAACAGATGATCCGCCATGCACCTGTAACTGGATGGAGGGATATTCTGCTGATGACCTGAGAAGATTGCAGCTCCAGGACCCTAATATTGAGCCTATCATGGAGTGGCTTGAAAATCATGAGACTCCACCCACCTCTACTCTTTACCTTTGTAGTCCTGCTACCAAAGCACTGTGGCTTTGTCGTCTTCAACTTCGTTTTCACTCAGGAGTACTGAATTACTTGTGGGATATTCACCCAGCACCAAGGTCATACCTGGTAGTTCCCAAAGGCTTACTCTTGAGCGATTAAAGCAGTCTTTCCGTTGGCATAACATGTCTGCGGATTGTAAGAACTATGTACAATCATGTACAGTATGCAGTCGAAGCAAGAAGTCTAATGTAAGACCAAGAACAGCCCTGAATTCTTACCATTCTGGATACCCCATGGAGCGAGTTCACCTCGACATCTTAGGACCATTTAATACAAGCCAGACTGGCAACAGATATGTCTTGATGATGAATGACCAGTTAGTAAGTGGGTCGAGATGGCAGCCATACCAAAGCAATCTGCAATTCAGGTCGCCCATAAGTTGTTGGTGCACTTCGTGGTCACCTTTGGTTGTCCATTGGAAGTTCATACTGACCAAGGGAGGAATTTTGTCAGCAACCTGTTCCAGGCCTTTTGCGATGTGTTACAAATCACCAAAACAAGAACAACCCCTTACCATCCTTCATCAAATGGACAGGTAGAATTGTTCTTCAGGTGATCAGGTGCTACATTGAAGGGAAGAATGGAAACTGGGACCGTGATCTGCCTCTCCTGGCCATGGCACTACACTCTATGGTAAACCGCCAAACAGGATACACCCCAAATCAGTTGATGCTTGGCAGGGATGTGTTACAACCAATTGATCTGCTGCTTGGCACAGCCGAGGCCAACCTTCCTAAATACGCTGTTGATGACTAGGTGAAACATCTCAATACCATCCTTCCAGAAATTCACGGCTTTGCAAGTGATCATCTGCGCCAAAGTCAAAACGGACAAAAGCGTGATTATGATCTGCGTGTTGTGGAAAAAAGCTATCAGGTAGGAGACAGTTTTAAAGAGGGACTCAACTACTAAGGTTGGCCAAAGTGCGAAGCTGCGCCCCATATGGATCGGCCCGTACTTGGTAGTCCAATCTAGGCCTCCATTGTACACAATGAAGAACCAGAAGGGAACATTTGTCATACACCATGACAAGTTAAAGATTTGCAAGGACCGAGTCTTCCCACTGTGGTTGAGGAAAATGCGTCACCAGTTACTCACCAGCAAGGCTACTGCTACCACTGACAGAATGGCAGCGAATGATGTTGCGTGTGCTGAACCGGGTGAAGGACAAGTCCGGGGAGATCCTGAAGTAGATTATGATGCAAATTGCAAAAAGCCAGTGAAGGTCACTAAAGCTGTCCACCGGGAGCCCAAGCCAGTGGCAGAGGATGTTCACCGAGAGCCCGAGATGGTGACTGAAACCGATCAAGAGCCTGCGGCGGTCATTGAAGCTGGCAATGGCTCGGAGAGCGATGATGAAGACTCAGAAGATTTCTCTTCAGGAGACATTGTCTGATAATGAAGCGCTTGGTGCTGTTGATGAGGGCGATATCGCAAACCTCTTCGATTGCACTAAACAATCTGTCACTACACGTGCCGGCAGAAGAGTTAACCCACCATCCCACTTCACAGATTATTGCAAATAGGCGTGCCATCTTCAATTTTTTGCTAAGCAATTATTTAATCAGTTCGTAAATTTCATATACAGGTTAAAATTCTATTCTCAATTCACATAGTGTAGGTTCTTTCTGCATTGCAGATGGATGATTTGGACCTGCTAGATGAGGCTTATTTTATACCAGACTATGAGCCCAGTGATGCTGAGATTCCAGATGAAAGCGAGGATTCATGTTCAAGTTATGGAGAATCAGCACATAGCCCCACTTCACAGCCCCCATGGGATGAGCTCATTGTGGTAGATGAGATCGACGGCAGCGGTGCCGAAGAATCAGCAATCCCAACAGAGTCAAATCTACCAAACGTCACATATGCCAAGGGGAAATCCAAACATAAGCAATGCCCTTTGCCACTTTGTGTGAGGCACGCACGACCCATCTTAAGAGGCATGTGGTACGGACTCCTCTTCCTTGGTTTGTGTCTGCCACAACAGCTTGTTGGGCCTGCAAAAAGCAAGAAGCTACACCATGTTTTACACTTACAAAACATATAGACCATCCAGAACACATTCACGGAGCAGAGTTCAACGATCAGAACTTGCAGCGTTGGTGTTTTATGACGAGGGACATGCTTCTTTTTCTTTGTCGGCAGTTCAACCATCAAGATCCGAATGATCTACTTTGTTACGTTACCAGCAACATGTTATACCCACCAAAAGATCCATCAAACAGTGAGTTCAGTGAGAGCGAGAGGTTCTTGATGTGCAGTTATTGTCAGCTTTTCGCAGGGATAGGTTACACACCAGATATGTTTACCATTAGTCCACCTAGTCACGCTGTCACATTAATACACTGGCGGATTCTCTGCAACCTACTTTTGCGTCTGAATGTGAACACACGTCAAACCTTTCAACATATCCATGCCGTCAACACGTCGGCTATTTGTTGACACTCATTTCCATCTTGATAAGCTGCTGTCCAATGTCGGGTTGGAAACATTCCAGGAGCTGGAACAGTCCTTTTCCACTGGACATCAATGGCAACTTCAACATGCCATTGCGAATTATGTATATCCATCCTCTTGGAACATGTGCAATACAAGCGTCTAGTCCGTCATTCATAATTCAGCCGTCGTCCATTAAAGAATATCCGCGTCCATAATCCAAAGACCTATTCCATATCCATATAACAGTATTAGCACCAAATTCAAAAAGACAATCATAGTATACATAAACATAGGCTAGTTTCCTGCAAGAGAAGCGGTCAACAGTTTTCAATGATGCCGACAAGACATCATGATGTTCCAAAAATATAAAATCCGTATCGCTGATCAGTATTCTTAATCCATAATAATCGTTCTAAAGTCGTTATCTAGACAATGGTGTATCTCAGTCACGCTTTGATTGTGACTGTTCATATGAGCACCATGAGGATCTTGAAGCACATGGGTTCATACGGCCCCTAGCCCCGGGTTAAGCGGAATTAGACACAAGTTACGAAACGTAACGCCATAGATCTTGCACGCTACGTTCGTATTTTGCTATCAGCATGCGATATGTATCGCTAAATTTGAGAAACTTTGAGTGGAGGCGCTTGGAGGAATAGCCCTGTTTTATAAGTTTCTGCAACAATGTTTTGTGACGTTGATTGAAATCGTCACAATTTACACAGGATCTAGCAAATGCTACTAGGCGAGATATGTATACGCCATATGCAGGTCCCACTGGAATATTACTGTCCAAAAAGGGATAGTTTACAATGTCGAAATTGTAATCATCTCTTTTGTCATAAAGTCGACGAGAGAGAATGCCCGCTTCATTTTTGTAGAGATATAGATCTAAATATGATGTGCCTGTAGGGCTATCTGTAGTTTCCTTCAAATCCACTGAAGGTGGATATATATCCTTCACTGCGTCATTTATATAGCGATTATCCACAGCGAGAAGACCCAGCTCACTGACCGCAGACTCGGTGTTTTGTTTGGTGTCCATCCCCACTTGGTGCAAGCAAGTGCACTCGATGATCACACCAATCATTTGGACACCCTGCTCCAACACCCTCGCTGTGTTGGCCTGGGAGAAGTAGGCATTGATTTCACTACGGCATGTAGGTGTAAGCCTAACTGTACAGACAAGGAAGCCTGGAAGCAGAGGAAAATCGATGGCCAGATAACATTCTTGCTGCGCGTTTTGCCCCTGTCGGTGCATCACAAGAAAGTCCTCATACTCCATTGTCGAGATGACGGGTCCGGTGATGCAGCTTCCACTGTCCTGGATTTGCTACAACGAACGGGCGTAACAAACATCCCCATTCATCGCCATTGCTTCTCTGGTTCCCTTGAGGAGAGGAGAGAGTGGACTATAATATTGCCTGGGGTACGATTTGGTTTCACCACAACGATATCCAGGAGCCAACAGGTCGCAGAAGCAGCAGCTAAAGTGGATCTAAATCGCCTGTTGTTGGAAACCGACTCTCCATATCTACCTCCTCGAGCATATGGACCCATTAACACCCCATGGTCCATTGGATGTGTTGCCCACAAACTGGCCACCCTAAAGAATGTACCCTTCTCAATGTTCGTGGATTCAGCCAACTACAACGCCAAGGAACTTTATTGGAGGAACTGATAATCTACCAACAACAGCCTTAACACAACAGACTTCAGAACCCTTGCCCAGGGGGAGGTTGCTAGCTTCCTCCTGGCTTCAATCACTTGAGATACTAGCTAATTTGTATTTGTGTTAGACTGCCCTACTGGCTTTTCAGGATATAATAGGGGGATGCCCAAGTTTGTAATTGAATGGTATTTCCAACATCGAATAGATGTAACTGTACATACGTTGTGTTATTCTTATAAAAGTAGTTGGTTACGTAGGCAAGGATTGAGCTTTACCTAACCCGGAGTTAATTTCCTGAGATGTGTCAAGCTGACCCACTCATAATCATGGCTAGAATGTTTGTTAGAAATCGTAAACATGCGTTTCTGTACGGTACCAGTCTTACTTCTCAAATGTGTGTGTTTATCAGCTTTTATCATGTTTATAGACAAGTCTCTTATAGGAAACGGAGGGATGTAGTGTGCAGTACCAAACATTACCTACAGAGTTCTCTCCCATGCATGACTCTCTTCAACTCCACTTCCATAAAGCCAGCACAAGCGTCTAACAACCAGCTGCAGATAATTGCCTGTGTTACAGTCGTCGTTGGCCTGTGGATCTTTGCAAGAGCATAGGTAAGTGTCTAAACTTACCACAAAAGTAACTAGAGCCTTAGGCACTGAAACGGGGCTATTTAAATGTCAAAATAGGCAGTTAGAATAATTCCACTAACTCTTTGATGTTTTATCCCATGGCGAAGAGCCACAAAATTTGTCCAGTCTCACACAATTCGCTCAACAATGATCTCTGAAGAAATAGTGTAATTGTACATGTACATGTATATGTTGAAAAAAAACAACTTCTAACAGATGGGACAAATTCCTTATTTATTGTGAAATCGATTTAATGATATGATAAATAATGTCTTCTCTGCATGTTACCAATATAATATTTGTGAAATATTTTACTTTTTCAGCAGGGATTATAGAAAGCATATCCATCAGCATGACAAAATGACAAAAACTCAGTATTGGGATACAATGTAAAAGTCTCATCATCAGATGGACTGGAGCTATGCTGGGATTCATCCTCTCATAGCATCATATTATATACATGTACCTCCTGCTGTCAGTTAGTACACCCCCAGTTTGGGAGGTTACAAGTGTAGAGTAAACACTGAATTACTCTGATCATGGAGTTTACAAATGCTCCCAGCAGGTGCATGTAGGTCAATTATATTTAAACAGGATGCCTGCAATTGGCCCAAACAGTGAATGGAGCTACTGACCTGGGGCATGCATGTGTATAGAGGGTCTGGTGGAGGGGATGTGTGTGTGTAAATCCCCAAGTTACATACTCTGAACAAAATTCCTGCAAGAGTGAAAGCCTAGAAAACTAGAATTTCTTGCCACCATGGTAAACTTATAAGTATGGCTTAAATTATTTTCTTCTGCATATATTAAGTGTACTGGATAAAGTTTTTATCAGCCAGCGATTTATGACATCCTCTCAGGGAAACTCTCTACGGCAACCCCAGAATGGTATCCATATTGTATTCATGCTCTAAAACAGCAAAACTCTGAGAAAATGACATCTGAGCATACATAAGAATATCAGAAAATATTTTACTTCACTAATATAGACCTGGTGGTGCAAAATCTAGTCAAAATAGTTTACTAAACTATCTGCAGTATCTGAATAACTTGAGGACTCTTTTTTCTGCTCTTCCTCTCAAAGCCTAAAGCAGTACAATGGTGCTCTTTCCTCGCTAAATTCTATTAACACTGGTGTTCACCAAGGATCTATATTAGGTCCCATACTGTTCTTAATATACATAAATGATATCGCCATGGCCACATCCATTCTTGACATTAATCTGTTTGCTGATGACACTAGTTCTACCCTATCTGATTCCGATCCTATAAGACTTGCTGAAACTACGTCACGTGAATTAGAAAAACTTAAGGATTGGTTATCATGCAATAAACTTTCGTTGAACGTGAAGAAAACAAAATTTATTTTCTTCAAACCAAACAGATCCCCAAATACGTATATCCCGAAGGTAATAATATCTGGTTTCGAAATTGAATCTGTCACTAATTTTAAATTCCTTGGTGTATACTTTAACGAAAAATTGAACTGGCAGACTCATATCGATGAAATCACCTCTAAAATATCGAGAAACATTGGTGTTATCAGCCACATACGTAACTGTCTTAACAGAAAAACTCTGATTATGCTATATTATTCCTTGTTCTATTCTTATGTATCTTACTGTAATTTGGTGTGGGGAAACACATTTCCGACTCATCTCAAGCCACTTGTGATCTTGCAAAAAAGAATTATTCGTATAATAACGTCCAGTACTAAATATGCACACTCTAATCCCTTAATGAAACAGCTGAATGTCATCCAGCTAAATAAAATAAAATGATTACCTGGTAATATCATTTACCCACAGATTTTTTAATAATCCTCTCTCCATCCCAATCAAATTACTTTACAAAACTTTCTGAAGTCCACTGTTATCCAACCCGTCAAGCCAATCTTAATCTTTATAGGCCACGAGTGCTGTCCAACTTATCATTTTATTCAACGAAGTCGAAGGCTCCGCGTATTTGGAACGTCTTGCCTCTGCATTTAAAGTCTTGTCTATCCCAGTCACTTTTTAAAGCCTGCTTAAAAGTCTATCTTATATAACACCTCAGTGTATATTATTTAACAATAAGATTTTCGAAGGTGCATTCAATTTTATTTTCGTCTTTCATCGACATTGCACTTACTTCCAATGCTGTAGACATGTGACAATTTCCTCTTTTAAGTAAAATCGTTATTATTTACTTAGGCCACCGAGCTCAAACAACATTTTTAATTATATTATAATCAGAGCTCAGCAATGTGACTCAGTCTATTCACCATTATATTATTTAATTTTTGTATATTTACTTCCTGCCAATATGATATTATACGTATTAGTATATAGGATATAACAAGCCCTCTGGGGTTTTATTCCCTCCAATCTCAGTTGTTCAACAATAATCTCTGCATATATATACATACTCTTATATTGTACATACTGTATGGTGATTAAAGATTCATTCATTCAATCATTCAGTTCAATAAACAACCAGTCACCCTGGCAACGGCACTACTTGTGCTCAAGTTTTCTCTCAGTATTAGAACAGGACCATTACAAAAATTGACCATACAAAATCCCAGAAGCTCCATGAAGACCCCATAATGTTATACTTAATTTGAATTGTCGAATATCTGGAACCGTCTTGAAAAAAACTTCATTACATAAGAAACTATTGATGAAATTATTTAATCAAAAGAAATAATATATTGTGGTATAGTTCAAGGGGAAGCACTCCTACTGGCAAAGTCGAATTATTCTTCAAAGAATACGGTTATCTCCCTTCCATCAATATCTCCCTTGGGAGAGATGTTCCACAAAATGTCACAATGTAAAACCGGCACAGATTGATGTACCCAAACTGCACAGATTAATAGGCTAACCAAAATGACACATACAAAGCATCAATTGAGGGAAGACATTTGACCACATACTGGAACTACCCAGGCAGAGCATCTGCACAAATCCAGTACTCAAATCATATCTTGACAGAGATATGCCTGGGCCTTTTCGGCCTGATAGATGAGTAGTGGGTGGTAATCTCCTTTTCCCAGACTCACTGGCATCTAGATATCTGTAACTGATCTAACTTGTCAATAGCCACTCAGTCTGAATATTGTTAACAGCTATAAACATCACCCATGCCAAGATCAACCAATTTTTCTGTTCATCCAGGTTGATGTTCATTTCTCATACACATATTTATTTGTCAACTCTGTGGAGATGCAGCTGAAGGATAAAGCTGACAGGTGACTGATTGACTGGAGCTCTGTAAAGGGTACTAAAAAGGTCAGAGTTCATATGTGTAAGTATGTAATCGGACACATGAGAAAGAGAGAAAAAGACAAGTACAAACTGCATAATTCAAAAACAGATTTATTTCTGTTTTCATGAATGATAATAATACACCACTTTTTTTTTATCAGATTTATTTCTTTTTCAATAGTATTATACACCTATTTATCAAAAATAGGAGACCATCACAATACCCATTTGTATTATTAGTGGACAATCGTCTTTAATCTTAAATTTGTTTTAAATAGTATAACAAATCTCAAAGTCGACATGCAGAATGACCTGTTCGAAGTTAAGAATGACCTGAAGTTTGTTCAGGGGCCGGCAGGTGATTGATACGCAATAGTTATTCCTGCCTGCAGCCCATATAGACCCACACAGATATACAAAATATTAAAACACATAGGAATCATCACAGATAACTTTTCCTGTAGTTTCAATTGAATAGAAATATGCGCCCTCAAATTTTTCTCTCCGGTTCGGAATTCACAACATCTTTGTAACTTTCATGTTGATGTAGAAATATAAATGTAAATTCTAGTATTGAATACAACAGACATATGGAACATTTTTTTATGATGCATACATTTTCTTGGTGATTTAATGAAAAATGAAAATTAGCAAAAATTGTGCCGTCACATGTATAATTCAGAAAAACACCAGATCATATCACCTGAGTACATATTTATTACAATAACAATCAAACACAATAATGTTCTTTGGCTTGTTTGTGCGCTGGCCTGTGCCATTTTATTCTATTTACTGACACACGAACAATCAACTTCCGCATGCTGAATACCGTGCTTGATGATAACGAGTATCATATGTGGAGGTTAATGAGTTCGGGGAAATGAGGGCTCTTAAATTTTGCAGCTAAAAAAGTTATAGTCTCTTGAATATCTTTAAAAATACGAACAAAACTTCAAGTTTTGTTCAATGGAAAATAAATTCATCTACAATTAAATATGTTATTACACATTGTTGACTTTGATATGATTATAGTTCAGTTGTCTGAACATGTTGAAATGGCAATTTACACAAAAAAGGCTTTCTATCTCCATCTTGAAATAGATGAGCAACAATTTCTTTGAAGCGCAAAACCTAGGTAAAACTATATTAATTTATTTGGCATTGAAAAAAAAACCCCAGTAAATTTGAGTGTATTTTTGAAGTTAATCGAGAAAAATGACTATTTTACCTCTAAAATTGAAAATCCCTCATTTCTCCCGACCTGCTACGGTAATTCAATCAACGTAATGCATGTTCACTCTGGAGGATGGTGGTGGGGGAAAAACGGACAATTTCCCTAGAAAAATAAATGCCTTCTGATACATGTACATTAGAGTAGAAAATTAAATCACATTTTCTTACAAAGCTTCAAATCTTGAATCTAACAAGTGCAATACATTAGGTTACTCTGGAGTAAAAGAAATGAACCGAGATATATCAGTGTAATGAGGTTTGTTTGACCAAGAGCAGATCTGAACTTGGTCCAATGATGACCCATCGACTACCAACCACAACAATCAGCCTAAACCCAAGATTGGACCAATGTCGAACAGTTACCTGGTGAGGCCATTGCCACTTGATTGGTTGTTTAGCACGACCAGCCCTCATCTATATTTGGAGGGCAAATAATTAAAATACATGAGGGATTTACATTTTTCTGAGTAAAACTTACTCCTTTTCTTCATATTTGTATACAATTAGTTTGCAATTTAATAATTAATAATAAATAATTATAGCATCTAGCATGTGTATTTAAAAACTCAAGTCATGCTAAACAACCAATCAAGTGACAATGGCCTGACCTCCACTGCCTTTATTTGGTAAATCAGAACAACACATTTTTAGTATAGATTCAGCTAGATGGCAATGACATCCCCAGTTTACATGAATCTGTACTCTTCATATGTGTGTGATTGTCCTCTGTCTCCTTCCCATGGAACACTTATAATTTGGATGTGGTCAACCATGAAAAAGCCTGAAGAATAAAAATATAACTACAGAATACCGTTATACATTTACAGATGGTTCAAATATACAGATTGTTTATGTATGAAAGTTGTATTTTATGCTAGTGACTGAATTAAGGCAGTACTCAGTTACCGGAAGTGGGACTTGAGTGAAACATATTGATTTGATCCTTCTGTAAGGTCACGAAATCCATCGCCCTTGTAAATTCACGCAAGTCCGGGATTGAGGGTGTGATATGAGATGATTTATTTACAATGAAAAACTGATACCAGAAAAACACAAAAACAAATGTTTCACAAAAACCAGTTCCAGAAAAACCCCTGCATATTAAATCAGTGGATGCCAAAGATCAACATTGTCCATTGGGTCATCTCCAGATAAGCAGTCCATTCCCACAGGCTAGAAATGGAGAAACACCATGGCCAACAAAATTTCCCAGGCCAGGAAAGGCAACCATCAGATGCTGGCGACATGGTCAATGCTCCAACCGAATGCACATGTCCGTCTCAAACTCCTGATACTGGTCATTTTAACCAAATTTTGGAAACCCTATCACTCACATTACACGACAGCAAATAATCCCCAGGTCCTTGATAAGGAACACACTGCAACTTGTGAACGCGATGTATGAGTAAACCAATATATGAGTCACCTAAAGGTGTATCCACTACATATATCTGCCTAAAACCCAGCAACCATCAACATCAAAGCTAGATGTCATGGCAGTAAAATAGTTCTCCAAAATATTCCTACTCTCAGGCCAATTAATCTCAGTCATTAATCCCATAGTTGCCCTCCATAACCCATTGTGGGTGTATTGAGTAAGCAACCTGTTTATTTCGTTGAGAGAGATACCAGATAACATACTGACCACAAGTGCAAACTAGCTTTCAATCTAGGTACATAGAAACATGTCCTTGTACTGACCATTCCAACCTATCCCTGTTCACAATTATGTAACCTGTCAATTTACCCATGTTACACTTCATTAAAACTCAAGAGAGTTAAAAAGGGAATCTGAAATTGGTCATAGGTTAGATTTACCTCAACGTCATGTTTAAGAAGATATTCTTGGATCTGCTTTGATGTGATAACTCAGGGAGTAGTAAATGACAAGATCAATAATTGTCGAAAATCTGGAGCAGGACACTACTGAAACCTTTTTAGCAGCAAATTCAAATTTCAAATTTGAAAAAAAAGAAGTTGTGGCTGACTCTAAAATTGTTAAATATTTTGGGTAGGTCATGTAGGTAGGGTTACCTCAATCACACATATTTTTATGAATTCACCTCCCCTCACCGGACTTTGATATATACAGGATCTGCTCCTCATTTCCTTGTTTTGTTCAAATACATTGGCAGCTTTACCATACTGAATCTAACATATGTTACAATTGACCTGGGCAATCTGCACAATATGTATGTTAGCTACTAAGTAAATGTGACAGACCTGTTAAGACTCTGGGTTAATTGTCTCATAATCTGATGCTCTGAGTAAGGTGACGTGTGATTGGTTGGCCTACAACAGCTCATATATCTGTGTAACCGAGATTGGTTAGCTAGTCTCAGCGATATAGCTAGAATCCTCCGGGCTTAAAGCACATACAGCTTTTAACACTGAGAGCATGTGTGATTGAGTAGAGCAATGCCAGTGATAGCCAATCTAGAAGGTTGACAGCTGCAGTCTGAATATTGTTGTGACAGCTGACGTTACATAGGCCAAAATCAAAGATATTTTCTCTTCAATGAGCTTGATATTCATTTCTCACATACTGAATTAAATTGTCAGTTTCTATGGAGGTGTGACTATGAAACTTAAGGAAAACAGCCACAAGTTTTTCTGATTGACTGAAGCTCTGTACTGGTAATAGGCGCAAAAACGGTCCTAAAATATCTGGCAATATGTAACCAGATATGTGCGAATGGTAATGGAAGGACGAACTGTTATAATTCTGAAACACTTGTTTATACTGCTCTGTCTCACCTGAGCTTTTCTCGCAGCAAAAGGGTTAATCATGATGTTGATCATAGATGCCCCTGTGGTGTCTCCCAGAGCCTCTCTCAGACTTGTGTTCAGCTCCTCAGGTGTCCTGACGAAATACCCCCTCCCTCCAAAGGCGGCCAAAATCTTCTCATAGTGAGCTTCAGGCAGGAGACAGTTGGGTGGAGAGCTGCAACAAGGGAGACAAACCTGTTATGTTAGGGACAATTCTACAACTCAAGTCAAGGTACAGGTAGTGCCAGAATCACACATCCCTGAATATCATCCGGCAAGTATCCCCTCTCTTAAATCCAAGATATAAGAGAATAGTGATTGAATTATTGGGACATTACTGTCAAGTGTAATTACATTTGAATTTACCTGAGGGTTGGGTCTTCATTCTCTGTCATACTTCTCCAGCTCTCACTATCCACCCCAGTAAACACACCGTTATTGTTGAAAATCACGAAGACAATCGGTAATCTGTATCTGCGAAAGTAATGGCAAAATGTTTGGGAAAATGTAGCATCACCATATCTCAAACACCACTCTGCGCAATTTTGTGACAATACCATTCATTTGTAATATTTGTGCATAAATCTCTGAGTCAACAGTAGCTGGGAAGTTCTAATGAATCCAATCAGTTTTTGACGACTCATCCGTGTTTCACTGTCTACCCTAACGCTAAATATGGATACTTACTTACATTCAAGTAAACGCAGACTTTTATGAAAGGCAAGATGATATAGAACCAAATTATTTTATTGTTTGTGGCAAATGGCATGGGCAAATAGGAGTATTTCCCTAACAGGAGCCGCGAATGGTTTAGCTCTGAGCCCTTGACCATACATAGAAGAGAAATGCCCACTGAAGCCGATAATTTATTAATAGGTGAAATATATTTCAAATCTGATATAGTCAGGCCTACGACTGGAGCTATCCAAAAAGTAGGACATTCTCAACAAAAATAAAATATATATATGTATACATGACAGTGTGACTAACGTCACAAGTATCGACCCCAAGTCAGAATCAGCAGTGATTTTCATCAAAAATCACCAGAAATTTTCATCAAAAGTAAGTCAGCTCAAAACTGGCTGGTAACAGTCCCCTAATGCACCTAATGTCAACGGTTCTTCTTATTTTGCCGATGAAAGGATTCGGATGGACTGACTCACTCACTCATTACCGGACAATTTGCAAATGAGAGCCTACTTCGTAGGAATATATAGAATTATTATGTGAATGTGTAAGCAATTCACATGTAAGAGGGTCATTTGTATCCTTGACTTTGAGTCAATCCAGGTGAAACTTCATTTCTCGTGGCATATGATGTCGAGCTGTTGTCTGTCTCTGTTATGCCAGTTGACACTTGACTTTCTTATCCCCTCCTTTTCTGTTGGCCGTCAGTAACAATGTAAGATCATGCAATATATCAATACTCTTGGTTGTAAACCATTTATATCTGCCAAATGTTGCAGTTTGTTAAATTTAACTTTTCTAAGTTTTTGACGGACAAAATTCATGAAAAGTAGGACAAATTCTGGAAAAGTAGGAAAAATAGAACAATTCTGGGCTCCAATATCCCTCTGCTATCAGTTATTGTATACACTCAGCAACCATGCATTGCATAAGATGTATTTTCAGAACATCATGTAGGTTAACAAAAATGGGATCTAACATCAAGATCAGTTATCTTCAACAATTTTCTGGTCTATTCTAATTTAATTGCATATGGAACATGAATTTGGCCTTTGGAAAATAGGTCAAGGTCAGTGATATTCAATAGACTTCAGGTCCAGTCATATGTGGTAGAAATTTGGACAATGTAGATATAATCCTTCATGAAATATCGTACTAAATAGAATCTGACCTTGATAAAATAGGTCAAGGTCAGTTATCTTCAGCACACCTTTGGACCATCCCCAGATGTATACATAGTATTAATTTGGTAAGCCTAGCTATATTTCTTCATGTAATATCATAATAAACACTATATGACCTTGAAAAAATAGGTCAAGGTCAGTCACTCTCAATGGGCTTCTGACCCTCCACCAGATGCATACATGTTATGAATTTACATTGTCTGGGTGTCATCATTCTTGAGATATCAAGTTCCAAAAAAGATGGAAAGACGGACAGACAGACGACGGCAATACCCTTAAGGCAAAATTTGCCTGGGGAGTAAAAAGTACGACAAGAAGGCCTGCATAGTTTTCCACCCAATCATATCACATCTCAGTTTGATCATATGACGCTTACCTGCAGACAGTTTCCACCTCCATCCCAGAAAAGCCAAATGCGCTGTCCCCTTGAATGCAGACAACGCGCTTCCCTGGTGCATGATCTCGACACCACATGGCAGCAGCTATGGCGAATCCCAGTCCCACACCCATCGTACCAAATGATCCAGCATCCAGTCTGAAAAGGACGAGTTGTTTTTTTAATGAGCTTTTGCAACAAAATGTTGTGAAATGAAGGGTGAACTTTGCCAAATTTTTGGAGGTGCTGGTCTAATTGAGAAATTAATGTTAGTTTACCGTCCTCTAATTAACTGCTCGGATGATGAATGGTAAAACGGAATTGCCTATTGTTTTGGGATGAAGCTGCAGGCTGAGTCCTAAAACATAAAGGCATTTCCATTTTACCATTTACCATCCATTATCTTAGCAGTTAGAGGACGGAAAACTAACATTTATTTCTATTCTAAAGCATCATTTACAAATGTTATCAATGCTAAATTAAAGAATAAATGTGGTCATCATACTCATTTGAAATTCAATGACCACTGACAACAAACTATGATAGACCCGTCCATATCATCTCATCTGATGTTCCACCTCGACCGGGCTATTCTCTCACGCGACGGGTGTGTTTGAGGGGGTAATAAAGCTCAGGAAATGATATTCCTGTATTACAGTGCAGAGACAATGTTTACTCTCGTTTTAAAAATTGCAGACTTCATTTGGAGGAGATCTTATGTGTGACGAAGAATCATTTATACCAGATTCCAATAATTATCCCACACTGAGTACCGCGTTGATCTGTACGAGCTTCAGAGAGTTGCCTTCACAGTTTTGCTGACCCCGCCCTGAAGAAGTGCGTGATTTTACAGCCGACACAAGAGCACTACCGATTGATTCTGAGGATTCTCTATTACATGAGATAAGATATACACTCCCTGAAATTTTCTTTCGAGTTGCCAAGCAATCTGCAGCCCCATATATCAACATAACTTAGCTAAAACAAGTGCACATGCAGTCTCCCGCTAACAACAGTCCGACTGAAAGCTATCTTGAGTGACAGCTAGCCGTCGTCAATGCATGATGTTGCAAATTCTGCACATGCATCATTCATAAATTTACTATGATTACCACACCCTCGGATATACAGACTCGGCGAAACGACAAGAATCATGCCAAATAATTCGGATTTGTAAATCTTTCGAGTCGCAAAACTAAGTGAAAAACAGATAATGTAGTAAATAATCTACTGAAAGTCGAAAGTCTTGAGTAATTTTCACTTATAGCCATTTACTACGGAACTGATAGTCCAAATGGTATTTGTAATATAGGTCCATTTTGGAATAGAGTAATGTCAGAAAGGGTACTATATCGTCCAATATAGGACAGCAATCTCCCTAAATGCTTTCAATGCTACAGAACAGGCTTAGAATAGAAATTAAATTGCATCACCCTTCTTAAGGCAGGAGAAACACCATCTGAAAACGTGACAAAATGATGGGGTGATCAGATTTCTTTTGCATAATACTGGAATTTCATATATAGCCAGTTACGGTAATTCCCCTAATAATTCAATCACAGGAAGTTCACTTTTCCACTCTGTTATTCAAACACAGACAAAAAGTAACATTCTAATTCTTCATACAAATTGAAGAAAAATCATATAATGACAAAATGTGAAACTTTGTGGCTGGTGCCATGAAGAATATTACCAGATATAAGCCATTTTTGCTGCACTTCCGGTGATCGAATTATTAGGGGTATTACCGGACTCCCTGTCTCGTATAATAGGAATTCTCTCCGATTTATACAACACACGAAAATAGCCAAATTTTAAGAGCAAGTTCAAATACAATCTTCTTAACGCTTTCTACATGGGTTGCTGAAGTACATTATACCAGAAGTAAATCAACTAAAAGTGTGTAACATTAGATTACAATATCTAGATGGCATTGGCCCTCATCAAACTGCCTACATTTTATGTACATTTCATTGGCCAAGTATTTGAATTCCAGCATCAGCTCCTCTCCCATGATGCAATACAATACTTTATTTCCATATATGAATCATACAGAAATTAAAAATGAACATAAATTAAAACAAAAGACAATAGGTCAATTACTGTGTTTAAAACAATTTGCTCCTAATGCGTCAGAGTGACATGCATCACTCGATTTTTGTTTTGAATCTGCTGAACACAACAAATTCAACGTTTACTGCGCAACTACATCACATCATGTGTTATATAGGAAGGTGGCTAATCTATTGGTTACACACTGATAATAACCATAAATCATTGAAGAGATGAGGAGTTGCGGTGAGATCTCTAATAGTACAGTTACATGTACCCTACTCTATCCGGTGTATTTGCTACCATATATATATATATATGTCACCCAAAATTTGTGAGCAAACAATATCATGGTTCTGTTGCATCATTACCATGATACATTTATAGATTTCATCAACATAGAGCCATTCTCAAAGACCTAAAAAAGAAGAAAGAAATCCAGCCAGACCTCCACAAAAAGCTACTTATCCAACATCCACGGCCCCCATATGCCAGAGCAACGATCAAAATTCACAAAGATCCGATCAAAGCCCGTTTACTGATATGCTCCAGAGACACCGTGTTCTATAACACAGCACAACATCTGACCCAGCTCCTCGCCCCATTTGGAAGATCAGCCACATCATACATCAAGGACTCCGCAGAATTTTGCAACAAAATCCAGAGCATCAGCACTCCATGTCAACTGGTCAGCTATGATGTCGTTGACTTATTCACGAATGTACCAACCACTGATGCTATACAAGTTATCAAACAAAAGTTGGAGGCACACCCGATCAACAACACTACCCTTACGACCAACAGCATAATCCGGCTTTTACAGTGCTGCCTATCATCTACATACTTCTCGTGGGGAGACACATTAGATCCACGGACTTCCCATGGGTTCCCCGCTGTCACCCATAGTATCTGAAATCTACCTGACTGACCTTGAAAACCGGGCCCTCCAAACCTCCCCTGTCCAACCTCTAGTCTGGCTACGAAAAGTGGATGACACTTTCGTCCCCCTCCAACAAACAGATGACCCGGCCACACTACTCAACCATCTCAACACCCAGCATCAACGTCTAAAATTCACCATGGAAACTGAAACCAACAATGCTCTCCCTTTCCTGGACGTCCTTGTCAGCAGATCACCAACCGGCCTAAAAACTAGTGTGTACCGAAAGCCCACCCATTCCGACCAATATATCCACTATAGATCCAACCATCCAGCCCAAACAAAGACAGCCATCATCTCAACACTAACCAAACGAGCACAATCCATCTGTTCAACTGACCTTGACAACGAAATCTCCCACATCAAGACCGTTTTCAGCAATTACAACGATTATCCCAAACACCTAGTGGAAAAAACTGTAAAACAAGCACTACAACCAAACCAGAGACAACGTACTATCAGAGAAGAGGGCCCAAATATCCGAATAACTCTACCATACATAGGCAAGACAAGTCACCAGGTCGCCAGACTACTCCAGACACGAGCCAGCATCCAGACAACCTTTGCAACCAACAGAAAACTAAAGAATCACATCAATGCGACCGGTAAAAAAGCCCCAACCACCCAACCCCAGCCAAAAGGTGTAATCTACAAGTTGGAGTGCAGTTGCAAAAAACATTACATCGGCGAAACATCAAGACCCCTCAATAAACGAATGAAAGAACACAAATCATCTGTGACCAAACAAGACGGGAAATCAGCAGTTTCGGACCACATCAAAGAAAACCCCACCCACTCAATCAACTGGAACAACACCAAACCCCTTGCCATAAACCACATGCACTGGAAAAACAGAAAACTACTGGAGGCCATCCACATCAAAAGAACAAAACCACAACTGAACAGAGACCAGGGCCTATTCATCCCCAGCGCCTATGACCTACTAATCCAGGAACCCCACCGTGCCTAGAAGCCCACCTTGTTAATTAATCCACCTTGTTAATTAATCTAGCCATATCCACAGTCTAATCCTGTCCTATTATAAATTTCTCACCTAGTATAATACTATTGTTGTCATCCTATTGACATTTACTCAAGGAACTGTATATATACTGATTATTTACTTATTTACTTATTTATTTACTTCTATTTATATCTCCTACTAATCTCTCATTGTTATTTATTATTTATCTATTTATTTATTTATTTATTTATTTATTTATATATTTAGCGCTGGAAAAGATATTCAATAAACAAAGTAATGTACCGCGAAATTCGAATAAAACATTGAGTTGATGGGCCGCGAAATCCGAATGGGAAGCGGCCCTTAAACTACAATTTCAATCAATCAATTGATGTCATTGACTTGAGAACGATACTAGTACCTGTATCGAAACGTCGTCCTGAATAAACTAGAAGTTGTTATCCATAAGCAATTTGTTTATTTATCCATTTCCAGGTGTGTAAAAATCTATCTTAGTACACATAATTGTGTAAAAATCTATCTTAGTACACATAATTGCTTTGAGATTTGGAGAACAAACATTCGTATTTTGATTATTCTTATGCACTTTTCTCGTACTGTTGGCATATTTTGTTACAGTGACCAGCTGGGTGATATGCAGAGGACAGAAAATGTGATTTATTCTGAAGTCCCGTACCATAATATCTCCATGCACCATCCTTTTGTATAGGGTCCGCAGTATTGACAGGGTGTTAGTAGTCTTACCTATGACGAGGCAGGTGATTTGGTACCATAGCCCGACTAATGTCCATTGTATTAGCACCTTCACTGACTATCATACAATTCTGGGGTAACAGCTTTTGAATCTGAAAATGAAATGATAAAACATTGATTAACCTCATCATTATATACCCTCACTGCAAACAAAAATTACTTTCTTGGATGTTACAATTTCATCAGTTTTCTGACAAGTATATACCCAATGTCAGGAGAGTTTTGCTGAGACTGGAGCCCCCCTCCCCTCTTCCTCTGTGAATATTTTTGTTTCAGTTTCTCTATACTTGATCTTGTGCACCCCGAAAAAGCCTCAAATGTGCAACATGCCACACAAGATGTGGTCGATAATATGAAATGTATAAAGAGGGCCATCCCTGTCTGGATCTGATGTGCCAGTCCTTGATTTATCCTCTTATTGCTGCGCACCAAGCAAGGGGCCATATAGCTCATTTTTGAGTCTCTAATATGACTTGATCAGAGATCGACCCTAGGACCTTCAACTTGCAAGACAGACACTCTAGCCACTAGTGCAGTCCCTATATAATTCACCAGAGTTTATGACAGTTTTTATTTAGACATTAAGTAAGGCAATAGAGGATAATATTATGAAATCATGGTTGCTATTAATAGACCGTACACAATAACTATCAGCCTCATTTAAAAACTTCAATAACTATAATACCTCATGGTATGCTGTGTAGTAGTTCATGGGCAGTTCTGGTTCTTTCACCATTTCCTGGTAAAAGATAAAGAAAGACATGTTTAAAGCATGGAACGTGCTGATAATGCAGCAGTTGTCCCTATATTTTGACCATTATGTCCCTATATTTTGGCGATCGGTCAGTGGGAGCCCTGTAATATGCCTAATATGATAAATTCAGAGAGTATATAAAGATATGATTTAATATTCTTCAGAGCCATAGATAAGTTTGATTTTGCACAACAAATAATTTTTAAACGATGGCCTCCACAATATTCAGCATTGAATAACAAAATTTCTCTTTGTTTCTTTGACATAATCTTGATGGGCAAAAGGTAGCTAAGTGGTGAAGACTGAATGCATACCTGGACAGTCATTTGATTCTCATTGATTTTCCCATGTAACACTCTCCACCAGTCAGATTTAGCACTGAACACAAATCGGCCAGGTAATCGTCGCATAGCTTCATTCATCTGCAAAACAGTAGGATATCATCTTCGCATGTTTATGCATTTGTGATAATTAAGCAACCAAGAACATCAAGGTGACGCAACATTGCTTGTCACCATTTGTTAAAAGAATGTCATAAATATTATATTATGTCATTCTTGATAACATGTATCATTTTGTGTTATGCCATTTGTGAAATGATGAATCAGGCTTACCAACGTTTGAGCCCAGTGTCCTACCAGCTCAGTTAAAGGGACTCCTCTAGGTGGTTAAATGCACGGGTTAGTGAAAGCACTGAAAGACCACCAATGTTACACCAGATAGACAAATATATTTACACCTGAGACTGAGAGACCACCTTTGTTACATCTGATAGACCAACCTTGTTACATTTTAATCGATGATATCATTTGGTACATATTGACCACCTCACCTGCGTCACGACAGCATCAACATCTCCAACCAGAGGCACTGCTGGTTTTACATTCCTCCCCATTTCCTCTGCATGGAGATCAACCTGTTTTACAATAATAATATAGAGATAGTTGCTCATCCAAGTAGAAACTGTTAATATATAGCATTAATGGGACTCAGTAAAATATACTAACATTGAAGGATATTCAAACCAGACTCCAAGATTCCCTTTGACACTGTATTAAAAATACACACCATGTGTTGGTGCAAGTCATCATGACCATGTGGACTATATTGCCATCCATGTATACTATTAAGAATACACCTACTACGAGAAGCTATTTTCTTTGTTAAATGTGACAATAACCATGTCAGAGCTTTCAATTTCAGTTACACCTGTAACAAAACAGGTACAGGGAATCATTAATTCAAAAAATTTCATTCGCAATAAATAGGAAATTAAACTTGCCTGCAGGATTTTGACATCAGGGTTGAATCTGGGTGGCAATCCAAAATGTAGTATCCAGTTTAATCTGGCCCCTAGTAGAAGTATTACATCTGCTTCCTGTAATGCCCTACATAGTAATAATGATAAACTTATTCATTTTATATGGGAAATGACTAATTTCTCCTGTGAGAAAATCTGAAATACACATCAAACTTGACTAATGCAGGACAGAAGCAGTCAAGACTGCTTGGATGTATGCCCCCCCCCATGTGGCGGGGTAAAGACATGACCATTCACATCCACATAATACAAATCATTCACCAGGTAAGTATCAGACTTCTTCATGAAGTAGTCAGGAGGTTACACACCGGAGAAGAATTTAAATGTACTATAAAGCACATGGCAGTGTGACTTATGTCACAGGACCTACGAAGTAGGGTAGGCATTAGGACTCCGACGCGCACTGAGCTCTTGGAAATTTCCCCGCCCCAAGTTGAAATCCTGCCTATATTAAGATGGGCACGGCCCAAGTCAGAATCACCAGTGACTTTCATCAAAAATCACCAGAAATTTTCATCAAAAGTAGGTCAGCTCAGAACTTGCTGGTAACAGTCCCCTAATGCACCTTCATGCAAAAAATCAAGATTCTAATGTCAACGGTTCTCCTTATTTTGCGGACGAAAGGTCTTGGATGGACTGACTGACTACCGGACAATTTGCAGATGGTAGCCTACTTCGTAGGAATATATTGATGTTGAAGTAAAAAAAAACCTGACAATGCACATCTTCATGGTACTAAACATCTTCCATGTACGGTTTGGACATGTTCACCAAGTAGTAAGGGAGATACCGCCTGGACAACAATGTATTATAGCACACAATGATGTTGTTGATGAAGGGCCATAACTCTGTGAAAAATCACCGAAAGGGGTAAGAAATCTGAAACATCTGCAAGGTACTAAGCATCTTCCATGTAATAGTATGTTTCGAATGACCTGACTAAGTGGTGCACATCTGCAACTTGCAAAGCCTCTTCCATTTATGTTCCAAGTTGTCAAATCAAATAGAAGCTGAGATATTGTGCAGACAAGTTTGGCCATACGGTTGGATGGATGGATGGACAGATGGATATTTATGATCGAGGTTTGCTCAAGTCCAAGGAACCCTATATTGTTAAAGAACAGGAGGTAAATGGTAAGCCTATAATATAGAAATAGTAGCAGTATCCCCATGGCTGGAAGCACAGCCACAAAAGTCAAAAGAAGTGTGAGTTAGGCATGCAAGAGGACAATGGTAAAGGGAGATGACTCACTTTGATCTAGCAGGAGCCACACATAGTTCATGGTTGTCCGATATGAGCCCCTTTCCCATGGGAGTGGGAAGGAATGGCAGTTTACAACCTTCAACCAGATCTAGAATGCTGTTCTCTGCCCAGGAGTAACTCGCCCCTGTCACAATACAGAAATCATGCAAATTGGTAGACAGTAGTAGTAAATCCTAAAGTAACTATGGTCTTCTGGTTAAGATATATTTACTGAACTGACACATACTGCACTTTGCAGGCATTGCACTTTGAAATGCCTTCAACATTGACACTGTGGTAATGTTTGACATATTTTTTTGACTTAAAACACCAGAGTTACGGTACATTATCAGGCAAAATTGGAATATATTCATTTTCTTGAACACGTGGAATATTGCCCAGCCATCAGCCTCATGTATATGTACATGTGTATTCAATCACGCCAATAAATACTCTGGAAAGAGGACTATTCTCTGCACTCATCAATCTCTGTTCTGTAGTCTAGGTACATGCCCCATTCAGTGCTTGGGATTTAAGAAGCGTGAGAGTGATCACTCCCCTGAAATTCAAATTCAGAAGTGTGGAAAACAGCTCTTCTTATTGATGGTAATCATGAATCACATAGTATGAGATCAGTCGTCTTGGGCCAGAAAATACTCTTCCAAATGTTGTCTAGGGGAGTTAATTTTAGCTACTGTTTTTCTCAAAACCCGAAGCACTGTCCATTTGATTTGGTGCCCACTTCTCAATGGCTCGGACTGTAACCTCATGCGAACAAGTCCCTCGGTGGGATTTTCATGTATGAACATTTTGATGACCATACAGGCCATTTGATGTTGTAAAAGCTAGCTGTTAAAGTATAACAGATGAATAATTTTAATTTCCACAACATTTTTATTTTGAATCACCGACGGCATGAGCTTAAAAGCAAAACTGGCTACCTGCCAAGAAAACTAATTTAATTCGAAAAAGTTAAACTGCGCACTATTCTTTCAAAAACGCAGTAGGTTATTACACCCACCTACCTTTCCCAATAATTACTAGTGGCTTCTTGGCATGCTGAAGTATGTTAACAGCTCTGTCTACCAGACTGGGGTCGGCAAACACTCTTGGTGGTGGTGAACAATAAGGGGCAGGACTGTCGATCAAAGTAAATAAATAACATAAGTTAATAGGCAATTCACATACCAGATACTTACTGGAAAAACAAACACTTGGTTACATGGTGCCAATTTCTTCTGATAAAATCTCCAAACTTCTGCAGATTTTTTATATTGGATAAAGCAAAAGGCCTTGGACGAAGGAAAGAAACAGATTTTGTCATCGCGTGATAGCATCAAACTCTCCCATACAGATATTTAGAGAGCTTGTCGAGACATTTTAGAGTTTGTAATGGTGGAAATTTAAGATTTTGACAAATGAAGTAAAATTCTTTGCTTCACCAATCATCCATCTTTACTTCATTTTGGAATTACCTCAGAAACATATACTTGTATGATTAATTTCCCATTGGGAATGAAATTTCTCAAAATTGAAAATCTTCAGAAATGAAAGAGGAGATGGAAATCTTATTTTACAAAGATAGAGGACATTCTTTGCTTTATTTTGACACGGGATATGATAAATAGTTGATATTGACAATGGAGGTGATAACTCTTTGATATTGCCAAGGGAGGTAATAAACTTTCAATATAGAGAGATAAAAGCCTGAGCCTTCTGATCATACATTTATGAATAAGAGAGGAGCCATAAGGCTCGTTTAAAGTAAAATTAAAGGTGTATTGATAAATGATTACAGATTTGAGTTTCTGAGATTGAAGAATTATGCCATGTTATTAGGCCATTCAAATATGATATTACTTCGTTTCTCAAACACAAAGCTGGTTCCAACTTAATGAGGCATGAGACTTTTTATTTTTTATTCTATTGCTGATGGGAGATCCAACACGGACCACTTTGAAATGTTTTACTTTTATTTGACTATACATATGTCAACAAAAACACAAAATACTGTCTTTTCATGTTTTCTGATTTCTTTATTCTGATACATTAATATTAATGGCCAGTGCAGATGGCAACTTGGATGGACACCAGTTTTCATCTAGGCAAAGAAGGAAAATGAACTTTCACTTTCAACAGCAGCAATAACATTTTCACTGTTTAATTTTCAGCAAAATCCATGGATATATTTTCCCCTGATGTATGCCAGTGACACTATATTAAATAATATTCCCACAGCATGTGAATATTAAAAACAAAACTGGTATCACTTTGTCAGTTGCATACCTGCATCAATGCACTTATTTTAATTATACACTTCAGTAGGACACAGTAGATATCACGTAGGTAGGTATCAAGATATTCTGTACATAAATGGTCAACTTTGATGAGCAGAATATCTATCATGTCCTACTGAATGGCTTCTTATCTCATTTTGGAAAGAAAAACCTGGAATTTTCTAAAACCTGGACTTTGTAAAACCATTCATTTGACGTTCAAAACTGTTGGTCGTTAATGTTCTGTAGGAAATTCCAAGCTTCTTTCCAAACAAATGATGCTATTAATCAAGGGAGATAATTCGCAATTTGCAGAGTTACCTCCCTTAGCTTATTCCAATCCAAGCAAAATGAAGGGAGATGAATTGTCTGCAGCATATTTCCTCAAGTTTGATCATGGGATTTTTAAAAACGGGACACAAGAATTACTGATATAAAAAGAAAAATATGCGGCTACAATTGCGCCCATGTGGCAGAATTTGAGAAAGTATATCATATTTTAATCACCTTATTGCTATTCTTTGATTGTTGTCTACACATAAGCCGCTTTCTGCTTCTTGTATGTTAAAGACTAACACAATTTAAAAGATGACATTTGAAAAAAACCGACAATATTTTCATGTGAAACTGTCAGATGACAGTTTTTTGGCCAGATAGAAAAGATAGCGGACAAAGATGTCACACTTTTAAATGGGATGCTAAATCCTCAATAAATTTTGCCAAGGCAGGTAATAAATCTGCAATATTGCCAAGGGGGAGTATATGAATTGTCAAGGGAGGTAATATAACTTTGGAAATGATATTCCAAAGGGGGATACTAAATCTTTGATATTGCCAAGGGAGATAATAAAATAAAGCTTCAATATTGCCAATGTAGTTCTATTTACCTGATTTCTTCTGATGTAACTTTACCATTGATTATATCTGCTGGCATATCAATGTACACAGGACCAGGTCGGCCGTAGATGCTGTACCGTACTGCCTGCCAAATACAGCAGAAATACAGGATGATGAGCAATAATTTAACTCTTTACCACATGATGATGCCTATTTCTGAATCATGGAGTGGAGGGAGGGAGGGAATTTGGTTTAATGTCATACTCAAGTTTGTTTCACTCATATGGTGACAGTCAGTTTGGTTGGTGGATCATAGAGTGGAGCGACGATAAACCTTAATTCTCTCTCTCTCTCTCTCTCTCTCTCATAGAGTGGATGCTGCTCCATAGACTCTTTATAATGTTTACCTGCAAACTTCACATACAAAACAATTCTGTGTGGAGCCACAGGTATAACTATATATGTTTTACCTTCACATGCAAAAGGATAAGTGATTTAGCATATTTAATACTGCTTGACATAACTGTTAATGAGTTAAACTACTGAATTTTATTTTTGTTTTTAGGCGTCAAATGGCATCATTATGGAATGGAACGGGGCATCAAATGGCCTCATTATGGGACAATGGTACATGTCGTAATCCTCTATGGGGTAAAGAGTTTAATGAATGTCATCATAAGTATTTGCATATTCAGAGCATGCACCTTGATAACATCAAGGTTTACATGTATGTGGGGAGTGGGGGGGGGGGGGGAGAGGCGGCCCGTCAACATCACTACACATGTTCCAAAAGCATCCTGGGTATTGTGGCAAGGTTCCTACACATTCGACTTCAGAAGTTCATGGACTTGATTATTTTCAAGAACAACCGACAACTCACAAGACTGATGGAGATCAAACTATAATGAATGCGGATTACCTTTAGATGATGTCTTGGCAATTACTTTCATGAAATGACACCATGAGAGCATATAATGGTACATCATGCTAAATCAGTATTTGTGTGCTTTCTGAAAGTCATGACATATAAACTTACTTACGTATTTTAGAGGCATTTTAGAAGTTGGAAACAAGTAACAAAAAAAATTACTATGGACGACTGCTTTCTTTATTAGCTGGCGACGTTCTGCTGTAGTTACTAGTCGAGTTGGCGTCGCCACAAATAATTCAAACACGTCCGTTTCTCCGGAATTGGCCTGAATATTAATTCGAACGTAGCATATGTTTGGAGTTTCAAATCTCATTGCAATTTCACGAATAATTGGGGAAATTTCTGTAACAGCGTTTTCAAACCAAATGACATATTTCATTTGATTTGAAAATGCTGACATTAGCAACTACAGACTGTCATCAGCTACAGTAATAAATAGAGAAGTTGTTGTCCATAAATTGATTGTTTGGTTACTTTGAATACTGTCATATAACATATGAACCATGTGAAGTACATACCATTTCCACGTAGAAGGGTAATCTATCAACACCGCTTGGTCTAACAGCATACTTTGAGTATGGACGGGCACACTCTACCTTGAGAATGATACATAAAACACAAATATATACATGTACAACACCCCTTCTGTTACATTATATACATAGTCTCAAACAGTTTTGTCTCAATATTATACAAAATTTCAATATTAGGAATAACAAAATATCTCCCTAATTTAGATAGTACACCACAGGTCATGCATATATAGAATGTGATGCATTATACAGGGACGAGATTGCAGCAAGAAAAATATATCTGAAAACAGCTGAAAATACCTCACTCCATTCACAATACTGTCATATATTTAACTTTCAGACCAAACTCAGAAGTTTTCAGAAATAAAACGTGCAGGAATGAAAGCTGAAATCAGATAAAAAGCTGAAATTTTAATCTCTGATTATGGCAAATACAGCCAGCTAAAATTTCATTTCTGCTCAAAACTCTGAATGCAAGAAACTATTTCTGAGCTACTATCAGGCCTCCAGAATTTAAGCAACATATATATGTACAACACGAGAGAAACAATATTATGTCTTTATTGTTAGCATCTTCAGGCCACTGTTGTGGGACAGGTAAATATTTTTTAACATTTCAACCCCTGCATATATGGTGTCACTCAAGAGGGGAACTAAATACATACATACCTGTGGATACTCCTGAAAAGCCCCTCTACCTTCTTGGTACTGGAAACTGGAACCTCCTATCACAATCATAGGCCTGTAAAACAATTGCTATTTCTAAACAGACAGGGATATTCATCATACCCTATTTCTTCTAATTATTCAGATGGCAAAACTTAACTTCAGGCCTCTGCAGAGAGAAATTCTGCTGAACATTCTACAAATTTCACTAGCTGTCTTTCCAGTTCTTCGAAGTATTTTAGCCCCAGTTGATATAATTATTAAAGATGTTTTCTTTTCTGCTTCCAAGTTCAAAAATGATGTTAAAAAAAGTAGAAGAAGTAGGGTACTCAAGCTATTACCAGGGCCATATCCAGGGTTTCATTTGGGGACACCCTTTTTGGCATTTGTAGAGAGACATTTGTATGTATAATACAGGACGTACTTTGGGCTTGACAATTTGGGCTTCCATAGTCTTATTCATTTTTAATGGGTGACAAAATAGCCCTGATATGAACAGGAGTGCCCCTGGCATCAATAATTATTTCAAGTCTATGGTACTATAGTATACCATCCCTCACTCTCCCAGTCTGGAGTTGCAGGTTTCTTTAATATGATTTATTTCACAACCAGATTTCGGCACAATTAGCAACCCTGATAAATTGATTGGACAGGCCATCATTAAAAAAGTATTTGTTGGGAGAAACAAGACCTTGAACTTGGGACAGTAGGTATGGAAAAATATTTTCTTTCTTTTTTGATAGAGTAAAATAAATGAATAGCAATTTTGTACAAAATCTGGCAATAAAAATTTTTTGGCGTCGCCCCCTGAATTCCATAGATGGGTAAGTGAGTAAATATGATTTAACGTTGCTTTCAACAATATTTCAGTCATATTACGATGTTTGGTTCCTATTTCTTTTCACACTCAGAAACCAGACAGGTAGGGGCCTATTCTTTTTCACACCCGGGTGCCCCAGTTAGTCACCTCTTATGACAAGCTCTCCGAGGGACTGCGGCCTATTCTTACCATTACCTGGAGTGTGCACAATGACACCTCAGGTCAATCCCCAGGAGCCCCACAGGGCTGAATTCAGTAGATGATGAACGTAAATATCTGCTAAATATTGCATTATTTCATCAACTTTGTGTTGCAATAAAGCTGATCACCCAAATTTTTCTTGAGCGGGAATTGAATTGAACCTGTGATTGAATTGAATTCTTAGAGCATTTACTGTAATAGAGAGAAAGTTGTCTAGTCAAATATGAATACAAATTACCTACCAGCAGTTCTCCATGGCATTGGACATACCGGCTAAAGCATGCACAAGACCTGGTCCAGATACCACCAGACACACACCTGGTCTGGAAAATACCACAGAACATCTCTATTATTACTCTTGTGAACCCACCTACAGTGAATGTGTCGAATGTGTTTCAAAATGACAGCAAATTGAGGGCTGAAATTTTGTGACTTTTGTTGTTTCTTATATTGGGGTCATTTTGAGTCCTTTCGCACATTTATTCCCAGACATGCCAGAGCCTAGGATCATGGGTAGTGATATGTTTTCATATCTTTTTTCCAAACTTTTTGTGAAGCCCCACTAATTTTGTCCATAGAAAAAATAAAGCCAAAAAAAAAAAGGAAACAGAAAGCAAACATAGCACAGAAGAAAATGTTGGTCTTATCAATTATCTTTCTAACTTGTCGCTTCATTGTAGAGGAAGTAAACTTGTATCAGTGTATTCCCATGTCGTCAGTTTTTCTGGTGATCGCCAATGTTATAAGACATGTATGACAACTCCCTCAGATTCATGAAGCCCATTCCCAAACTTGAAAACTTGTCTACACCCTTGTACAGTGATTTTATCGTGCAGGAACATGTTACAGAAGACTTCACTTCATAGATGTACATGTACTGTGTATGTCCCAATAAATATCAGTTAACATTTATCGCTCCAATTGAGCTATTATCACCAGCTGACATACAATCATATTTCCATACTCAGTTTACCATGTTTACATGATGATGGAACAATCCCAATGAACATTTACAGGAACTCTGTGATTGGCTGGATTTTTTTTCTCAAATGCTTAGTCAATGAAAATACTGGATTTTGTTTTGAAAATTTGAATAGACCAATCAAGTGATTCAAAACGGTTCATACTTCAGGGTGCACTCCACACTAGGCCACGGTTTTGCACAAATGGCCCCTCCCTAATTTCATAATAAGGAAGGTTGCCTGTTTTTGACAGCATGGTAATTCTTCTTCCCTTTCTACTAGCTGATATCTACAGACCTATCAAGTCTCACGCATTCGGCGTGAGACTCACGCATTGGGCTTCAATCTCACGCTCTCACGCAGCCACCTATAAATCTCACGCATTCGCCAATTCAATAAAAAAAATCTGTAAAACACAAGTCTTTTGCTCAAAGTTATCAGTGTCCGACGCACACGGTATACAGAAATGCCCTACGGAAATCACAGTCGTCAGCCTTGGGTCGTCATGTGATACGTTCCCGCTCTAAAACTGTTTCATCGGCTTCCTGTCATATCGGGCACCCGCATGCCTATAATACGCAAAACGCAGTATCGGGAACCAGGCTGTCAAAATGTCTGACACGCGGTCAGGACTTGCAGGACGATATAACTTCCAATATTTTAACGATGGAGACGAAATAATCCCAGGTGGGTGATTAAATATTTTTGATCACATATACATCATGTATAAGGCCTACGCAATATATTTGGTGACAAATATCATATAGACCTTCCAAAAATACTAGCAATATTCTTACTTCCATCAGTAAAACAATCAGAAAAACAAACAAAACAACCAAAAAAATGAGTAAAGAACTAAGTGATGATTTATGACTTTATTCATCTAAAATTGGCCAGAACGCGTCTCCAGCCATCTAGAACCCCAGAGCTTCCGGGGCCTAGGCGGCCCATGGACCCTCGCCTTAAGTGCTGGGATAGTCGCTGTAAATCTCACTCTTTGGGAAATTTTAAAGTTGAGAGGTCTGTATCTATAGTATCACCCTGCTGGACGTAACCATTTCTTCAAACGAGGATATAACAATTGCTTGCTTATCGCATCTACGCGCCTCTACAGAGTTAATCGTTTCCGGAATTGAATATCTGGCAGGACAAAATCCTCACTTTTTCGGGGAACGAAAATGATGATTCCGATAAAATTTTACAAAAAACGAGTAGGTCGACCCCCCCGTTTTTTTCCGCTTTTTAAAATGCCCGTTGGACGGAGAAACTTTCAGAAGTCTAACAAGAAAATCATTTCGTTTGTTTTCTCTGGATGGTGGGTCGAATTTGGCACATTTTCGTACATTTTATGGAGTTTTCCAGAAAAGTTGAAGAAGGTTTAAGGAGGATTGCACGTCTTTCCTTTTCAATTTGAATAGCTCACTTGTCTCCTGGAATAATGGCATGGGTGTGCCCATTCAGAAAATATATACTTTCACAGGAGTTTTGTTAAAGATTTTACATATATTTAAGGCCGATGACCCGAACCCATGTCTATTTTAACCGCACATCATTTAGGTGTGGAATGCACCCTCATGTAAGCATCACAAGACAATGCATACAATAGCCAAGTCTGGGGACAACAATGTGTCTAGACCTGTGCCTTTTCAGCGACACAAAGACCCAGACTATAGTTCCTACATGAAGTATCGACCTTCAAAACTGGAGGATATATCCCATGAATGAAGTTTTTATAAAACTGTGATGTTATGGGCTGTTCAGAAACTGTTTACATGTATCATAATTTGAATTTTGAAAACAAAGAGAACAGTCAATCAGGTGTTTTTCCAGAAGCAAATCAGTGTGTAACATATAGATGAGCTAGACAGTGCTGCCACTAGCCAAACTGCCTACAGCACTGGACTCTTTGCACAGTTTTCACATACACAAGATGAGATGTGGAGTCAGTATGTGGGGGGGTCATGAGCGAGACTAATTATGTACATTTCATAGGCTGTGTAATCAAAATCAACCCATGTTCCGTGATGCATCACTTGATTTTTGTTTTAAATCTGCACGAACACTATACATGCAATTTTACTATGCATCAAAATCACACCATGTGTTATAAGCAAGGAAGCAGTGGCCATTGTATTCTAGGTAGTCTAATCTAAGGTTACAGACTTCCAGTTGATTGTCTTCTGGTTTTAAACAAAGGTTAAGCAGAGGATTATGACAATGTTTTACCTTCCAGTTAGATATCCAATAGCAGATGCTGCATATGATGCCTACAAGAAAAAACAACAACAACAACACGACATCAAAATACAATTTGGATGTTCTGATATACTGGCATCTGAATTGAGCATGGACATAATACGTGATATTCAGGCCTTGCATTTGAACGGGGCTGATGGCCCTGTGATAGCTCATTTGAGTAGCTTTCACAGGGTCTATTCACCAGCTGTCTGGTTAAATGTTACTGTGATGCTTTGAATGTGAGACTCGCACATTACCCACTATCCAATCAGATTCTGTGATGGCCATATCCTGTGTCTGCAATCTAAACCAAGATGGTAAATCAGGGAACCACCATCTAGACGTAAATGCTATGGAAACTTTGTGTGAAATGTTCGCTGATATTCTACGAGATCCCATAATAAGCCAATCACGACAACTTCTACCTTTTGTCTCTGACATTGATTGACGTTTAGTTCATGGAGATCAACATCTTCGCATGGCACAATCTTTTGATATTTTCTATCCCTTAACAAAGCCGATTCACCACGCACATTGTCTGGAAATGATGTCATATTTGAATACTGTTTCAGGATAATGTTTATATATTCTACCATGTATAATAACTGTGGGCATGATTTTGAAATTGTTTCACCAAGCTAGCCACCTGATTGGCTAACAAATGTAGTTTCAAATTTGCACGGAATTTATATAGGGCTGAAGTCAGATATAATATTTCGTGATATTATATCTGAGTTTACTGAGACTGATCCTGTCTGTTGATTCGGGCTCAGTTACAGTTAACGCTTTCTCCCATGTTGATGATATATGACGCCTCTTTTTTCTGAACCATAGAGTGGATGCTGGGCTGCCCTATAGGCACTTCACAACATTCACCTGTAAACTGTCACATATAAACAATTCTGTGGAGCCACAGGAAAAGGTATAAGTGAGTCATCATATTTAATATTGTTGGAAATAATAGTTAAGGATTTAAACTAATGAATTTATTAATTAGTTTGAGGTGTCAAAACATGGCGTCATACAAATGGCATCATTAGGGAGCATTCAAGTATCACAGTTTTAGAGGACGAAAGCCATTTTATTCTCACTTGTAGTAAATATAAGACACCTAGAGAAAAGTATTTTGAATTTGTTGAAACACTATATCCTAATTTCAAGCACATTGGCAACGCTGATAAACTTAGATTTATTCTTGGTAACTCGGTATACAGGCATACTAAACTAATTCTTGTTAGAACTGCGCAGTTTTTACTAGAATGCGAAAAGTTGCGCGATGAACATGTAGTAGGCTAAGCAGTATCAGTCTATATATTCTACAGAATCTTATAATCTACTTCATCACTTTATGTATAGTTCCGGCTCTTGGTTTTTGTTTGTCTTGTCGAGTATTGGCCTACATGTACAGGTTGTTACTCATTATGTTTGTTATATGACTCGATTACCAGTCTCATGACTGTGTTGATGTGTCAATAAAGTATTCTATTCTATTCATATGCCCAGATTGAGTTGAGATTTCCCCAATGTAGTATGCTGGGTTAAATTTTGCATACAGGAGGTGGGGACGGGGTCAAAATATTTGAATCGTTTGCATACGTTATACTTGAATTCTCCCTTATGAGGAAATGGTAGCAACCCTCTATGGGGCAAAGAGTTAATCACCTGATAGAACCACCACTTCCGGTATATCTACTGGTCCTATTGCGCAAGCCTTCCATTGAAGTCAGCCTTGTTATGGATTAAATATCAGCCCAGTAATCAGCCCCATGCATAACCAGGCCTATCAATCAGCCTGGTGCTACATTTTTAGAATGCTTGGCCAGATCAGGCCCGTAGCCAAGGGGGGTTTTCTGGGTTCGGGTGAACCCCCCTTTCAGAAATTTTATATATTTTTCTCATATAAATGCCTTTTTCAGACACTGAAGCGAACCCCCTATTTGCCTCTTTTCCCATACAGCGAACCCCCTGATGTGCCCTTTTGGAGTGAAGGCGAGCCACCCTTCAGTAAATTCTGGCTACAGCCCTGCAGATTATGTCATTTACTCTGAGGTTTAATTTGACAAGAAGCCTTTCCTATACAATAATGGTGATGGTAATCTGAGATCGGGGAAACCAGTGCATGATTATCTCTGTGCAGTTGTATTGAAAACAAAGTAAACTCTGCAGTAAAACATCACGAAAATTATACAAGGGTCCCTATAGATTAAAACAAAAAAAATCCATTTTTTTTCTAATGAATGAGAAAGACGGAAACATAGAGAATCTTGTGATTTGGAATTTCTTGAGGGCGCCGGCATGTTTATTTTGGTCAAGATTTTAAACCAATGGGAAAGCGAAAAATCTGATCGTGCCAATAATCACGCTACATGTACATCATCAGACATTCTGTACAAATACATTCTTTCTCTCATTTGAGCCAAATGTGCGAACAGTTCGCAGCAGGGTTCAAAACCTCTCGTCATGCGGCACTGACCAAAATGGTACTGCCCTGGCACGGCCCTGGTGGGACCACTATTTGTAATACGAGAGATAATCCAATTACTTCAGTCCGTTCCCCCGTCTACAGCAGGAATAACATTTAGTGGTCTCACCAGGGCCATTCTGTTCAGTGCCAGGCATGCCACATGTCTGGTAAGCTTTTCAATACAGTACCTATCTTTTTATTGACAGAGACAGAAGAACTAGTGTCCATTGGACATCACGATTCTTCAAACATGGTGGCCTCCATGTTGTTTTAGTTTAGTTAAAAAGTTTAGTACTCCTTAAAAAATAAATCTGAAAAATAAAATGTCTGGTACATGTACATTATTTGGATTCTATGAAGTGAAAACTTTACGTTCCCTTTAAGGCCTTGTAACCCACCTTAAAAGGTCAAAATTGGCGATTCTTTTTTTATTGTATATTTCTTTAGTACTGTATCCATTCTTTTCTCCCGGTGAGATTATTTTGGTGAATACATCATTGGTTAGGTGCAAATTTCAGTCCTTATTAAGAGTTGCAAAGTTTTTGCCTGATTGAGTAGAGATCTCTAACCTGGGAAGTCAGCTAGACCTCACATAAACACACAGAGATCCTCACTCAAGCTCCACCAGGCATTCATTGTATTCTGCTTTGCGCCTCTCCATTTAGCGCTGTACGGGTTTCACGGACTTTGCCAGAGTTGACACAAGGTCATGACCATCTAACTGGGCGAATTACTATCAGCCGCGATTCACCGATATATATTTCCGCAACGTATACATGTAGTTCTAGGGTTATTTGTCAAAAAGCTGCCTTCAGTTCAAACAGTGTGACAGTGCTGTTTTGAAGTACATTGAATATTTGTTGAGTATATTTCAAGATAAATATATACGTTTTGCGATCAGTAAAACAGTTAGAGAGAACAGCTATTGGTTTCTGCAGGAATCCTGCAAAAGATGGAGAGACCTCTACAGGCGTAAATGCAGCATAGCGCAAAGCACCCTGGGAGAGGATGGTTCTCACTATCAGTTAATAGGCCCTAACCTGTTCATCGCTTTAATTCGATTACATGATTTCTAGTTTCATAAGCAAATCCATTTATTTGCGGAAAAGTAATTCATCATGGGAGTTTGAAATTTGGCATGATTTACCTTCAACTATGTGATGCATGGGCGCATTTGCGTACACTTCGCCATCTGATAAATTACAGGTTTTCATACCACTTCGGAAAAAGATATTCCCTGGGCTTACAAAATATTATAGGTATGAATAACTTTCGTATCACCCAAGAGGCGTTGTAGATCTGTAATTTTGAACAAATAGGGCAGCACATGACTCGAAAATGGCAGATTACGTTGGGGTTACGTTGGTAGAATTTAGCTGATTGGCTGACGAAGTCACGTGGTATTGATTTCAGGAAATTCCCTCTTGCAGTTGCCGAAAGTAGGCTGAGAATGGATACACACGATCCCAGGGTCAGTCTTACCACGTATAGGTGACCCAGATGGTTACAGGTTGGCATGGGCATTGCCAGGATCTCTTGATAGGGGGTCGTTTTCCTATACTTACTTATTAGAGGGCCCAGTACTGTGATGTCCAACACAGGATAATAACACACAGTTGGGAGCTGACGACCACTGCTGACGACGCCCGGCCTTGTGGGGTATGTACATAGTTGAAGCACCACAGCCATAGAATATGTGTGGCAAAAGAATATAAATCTCAGGAACAACGTCTCGAGCAAATAAAGATACTTACAGCCTGCTCATTTCTCATGGCGATGAATTTGATACCGGCATTCTGAGCTGCTACAGCTATCTCCACAACTGGGACTCCTATTATCCCAAATATATACTCCACACCCTGTCATAAGACAGAAAATTGAAGAACATTGAATGAAATAACAGTTGCCTGTAAATGCAGGTTTTGTGAGATACACTGGGTGACTTTTGACCAATCAAAGGTAATCATACCCTGGCTGCCATCTTGGATTACACAGGTAATTGAAAAGCAATCCCAATCGTCCTCTCGCCCATGTCAAGACACTCTCCAAGTTTGAAGTCGATTGGTTGAATAGTTCTCGAGTTATTGGCTAGAAAAGAATTGTGTAAAAATCCAAAGTTCTGCCGACAATCTAAGATGGCTAATGGCGGCCATCTTGGATTACACAGGTAACTGAATAGCATTCCAACTGTCCTCTCACCGATGTCAAGACACTCTTTAAGATAACAAGAGAGCAGGTCGTTTGAAGTGGTGACGAGGGTTTTACAATGGTTCTGGATTTTACAGCAGCATGCAGATAAAGATGACCAAGTTCATTTAACCTGATATCTGACTGGGGTCGGGGACAAATACATGTATGCACACAGGCTGACCAATGTATAAGTGCACAGAGCATTTTACAAGGAGAATACAGTGTGTACAACTGGATCATTGAATTGCAGATCACTTTATGATTCATCCATAATTAACTTAACTAAATGTTTCTTTGGGGTTCTCATGCAAGGTCTATTTCTTCAGAAGTAAATGAACAAAAAATCGGCGATATTTTTCCCAATATTTCAGCCTTGTTAACACTCCTGGTAGACAGTTTTGTGAATGTGGTGGCAAGTTTAAAAACATCTTTCTGTTCGGTGTGGTCTGTAGATCAGAGTTGTTGGCTATTTGTTGTAATGTTAGTATTTGTTGAAAGCTAATTGCCACTGTGGTTGATAGGGTTTTGGTAGTAAACGCGATAGTAGCAGATCACACAAATCTGCACCTGCATAATAGCCCTGCGAGTGAAGGGAAATAATCGAGATGATGATTCTTTTTATGAGTGGGTCATGTGTAATATAGAGTTATATTGTGTTGAAAATTACAAACATGGCAGTGTGACTAACGTCACAGGACCTACGAAGTACAGTAGGCATTAGGACTCGAACGCGAACTGAACTCTTGGAAATCCCCACCCCCAGTTGAAATCCTGCCTATATTAAGATGGGCACCGCCCAAGTCAGAATCGCCAGTGATTTTCATCAAAAATCATCAGAAATTTTCATCAAAAGTAGGTCAGCTCAGAACTTGTTGGTAACAGTCTTCTAATGCGCCTTCATTCCAAAATAAATAACACTCGCCGATTTAATTTTACAATTTTTTAATTAAAGGAAACAGATTGAATAATATAGGTTCAGTAGATTTCAAGCTTTACGTGTGAAAATACATTTACATCTCTTTAATGGTTTTCAGTGCCCTTGTACAGGATCAAAACAACTTTTGAATCACATTATTTTCCCAACAATACAACAAATTTTTATATATAGTACTATAGTAGAAAGGTAGCATTTATGTAGTTTACGGTAATTCAACTCAAGACCAACACCTTCTATGCACAAGATAATAATGATTCTATGTCATTCTCCTGAGCATAACCGGTACAAAGACGAATAAATAGCGTCTCTACATCACGTTGTTATCTAGATATATGAGACAACACATTTTGGGCATCGGCAATCTGATGAATGTACTATTCCGGTTTTCTTGTTTCACATTATATTCTATGGCGGTTGATCGGTGATTTTCTTCATTGATAAACGTTAAACCACCTAGCTTTAAGTAATTCTGCTAGGCTGTCTTCATTCAGACTGTACAGCCTACACAGTCCACAGAAAATACACCGCACATTCTTGTACTCCCAGCCTTATCACATTTGATGGCAAGTTTAGCGGGCTGTTTAATGTCTAAGCTAGAAAATGTTCCAGGGTAGTTGACAGGCATGCAATAATATACTATAGTATCTGCTATACAGGACACCGACCACTGTAATTTGATGTGACAGCACGAGTAGAAACCAGCCTTATCTCAGTGGGCTTGGATATAAATCACTGTTAAAAACCACAAGGCTCCGATAGAGCCTCTCTCTGTGTTTGTTCCAAGGACAAGCCTTAATGACTTTTAAATCCACTGATAAGGAGGTCCCCTGGCTGCATGGTCATAAAAGGAACATGATACTGTTAAAGGCCACATGGATGGTATGTATCTATAACAATATACTGAAGTGTTAATTATAAATCTAATTTTAATCAGAATTATTTCAGACCAGAACTTGCTGGTAACAATGCCCTAATGCACGTTCATGCCAAAAATCAAGGTTCTAATGTCAACGGTTCTCCTTATTTTGCCGACGAAAGGATTCGGATGGACTGACTGACTGACTGACTCACTCATTACCGGACAATTTGCGATCTGTAGCCTACTTCGTAGGAAAAAAGATCTCCTGTATTCAAGTTGGAAAGTATTGTAGCATTACCAGGAATGGCAATCCCTCATACATATGGGAGTGAATTCATTAAAGCTGTTGGTGGTGACTCCATCACCTCTCTGTTATTGAGACTCTTGATTATGACCATATGTAATAGTCAATAAGCTTATACCTTACGAGAGAAAATGAGATGGACATTTTCATTCAGGGAATTAGAAATAATAAAAATTTTGTTCCTCTGTTTACTACAACTGAATTAAGTTAAACTTAAAGTGTCCAGATTTGGTGGGTTAGTTGAATATTTGGAGTATGGCTCTGGAGCTTGTGGCAAAGTTCATATCAACGATTTGGTGTTATGACTACCATGTAGGCCTACTTGTTACTTGTATACATTTTACATGCTTTCAAAAGCGAAAAAAAAAGAGTCAAAACTGAGATGATTTGCATACAGCTATAAGTTTATGAGTTAGATTTTGAAGTTACAGAGACCAAGGAACCGACATTGGTCTATAAAATCGGGTCTGCGCTTTTGAAGATACAAAAAATCGCTCTTTTTCATACAATTAATGTTGTATGAATTTTCTTGTTCGTTATTCTTGGAAGACCCGTTCGTCTACATGCTTTCATGTTACAGAAGCTTTACAGAGCCCTAATTGTAAACCAGTAGGCCCTAGATGCCATCTTTCACAGATATTTTTGAGCTGTGAAAATGTGAAAGTTTGTCATCTCCGTGGAACTTTACCTAGAGTGTCTCAGATGTGTGGATGGTGTTATTTTGTCCGCTGAAGCATCAGTAATTCATTTTACTGGTGAGTGTGGTTGTCGGTTCTTTATTTAAATCTCAAAATCTCATCATTTTCCGAGGTTGTTTTGGAGTAAGATTTCTGTATCTGGGCTGCGCTTCATTCATTTCCAATGGGACTGTACAGCCCAATCGAACATCAAAATAATACAAGAGAAGCTGTCAGTCACCCATTGTATTGGACTAAACTAGGCCATGAGACCAGTGACATGCCAAATTGGCTGTCTGCATGCATGGTCAGGCCGGGTCATAGGAAACATGTGACAATGCTGCAGGCCTCTGATATATATATCAGAGGCCTGCAGCATTGTCACATGTTTCCTATGGGCCGGGTCGAAAAGTAGGAGTATCGTTGGGGAAAGCAGGGTCGGCAGGAACAGTGTCAGTACCTTGGATGAATTTGAGAGACAATGGAAGATGAAATTAAAGTATGCAAGCTCTAAATAAACAGAATGAGACGTTCTCTTGCCTGTTTCCGCAAGGATTCAACCAAAATAACTGCCCCAGTTGGTGCGTCGTCTGCCATCTTCAGATCATGTGACCTAACTAAATTTTGCATTATCTCCCCTGATTGTGATCAAGATTATCCCCCCTTTAAGTGTGACCAATATTTATTTCCCTTCGATCAAATCAATATATGGGTTGCCGAGCAGTTTATGCAAAGGACCTTGTATCTTTAGATGGGTAAATGGCCCCAGGTCATGCAGGTGCAATACAGAAGTACCAAAATAAAATACTTCCACTACAAGAAATTGTTCAATTGGCTTGATATTATATTGAAAACTTAGACAGATTGCAATGCACTGAGTCTCATGATTCTCGAGTAACAGGGCCGTGAAGTAGTGCATTCGTGCAAAATAGTTGATTCTGAGGTGAAAACAATTCTTATTGTTCTCTGTAAACATATGAAGATAAACGATAACCAGAACCAGATTTGGTCTACGACTACGTATTGGAACAGGGAGTATGCTGTATCTTTTTTATAATAAATTCACCAAACCATCTATCACCAAAAGTTGGAGAACTTTTATTTCAAATGTTACAAGAGAGAACTAAGCATCTTGCGGATCTTACTGCCACCGGATCTTAATGTGACCAACTTTTAGTGTGTATGGTCTATTTATGTGTATTTGTGAGCATAGTATAGGTTTTTTTTGTCTATTGTTTGTTTCATGTGTATGTATATTGTTTGTTTTATCTGTTTTTATGTCATATACATGTAGTGCTTGTTTCATAGGTTTTTATGTCAATGTTTGTTTTTTAGGTTCTTATGTCATAGCATTTGTTTTATAGATTTTTATATCATAGTGTCTGTTTTACATGTCGTAGTGTCTGTTTTATCTGTTTTTATTTCATAGTTTTGTCCTACCTGTTTTATGTCATAGCACAGGTGTCTGTAAGCCTGGTATAGGTCTTACTTGTGTAATGACTGTTTTATGTCTAATGCCATAGTATTGTACACGTCCCATGTCTTAATAATTTCTGTATGTATCATATATGGAAATAAAGTATTATTATTATTATTATCTATATGTATCAAGCTGGTTCTGGTTATCGTTTATCTGCATATGTTTATAGATGAAATATGAGATGTTTTCGCCTCAAAGTTGGCGATTTTTATGGCAAGCCAAAGTGCTTTTTATTCCGGAAATTCTATTTCCGATATCGGAAATTCTAATTTCCGATATCGGAAATTGCAATTCCCGATATCGAAAATAGAATTTCCGATATCGGGAATTAGAATTTCTCATGTCGGAAATTCAGTGACAATTTCCGATATCGGAAATAGAATTTCCCATATCGGAAATTGTCACTGAATTTCCTATATCGGAAATGAAAGCTCTGGAAGCTTTACGAAAACTGTTCCTAAAACAATTTCCGATATCGGAAATTCAGTGACAATTTCCGATATGGGAAATTGCATTTCCGATATCGGAAATTTTAATTCCGATATCGGAAATTTCAATTCCGATATCGGGAAATCAATTTCCGATATAGGAAATTCTTGAATAAAAAGCACTTTGGCTTGCCATAGATTTTGCACGATTTCATGCACTACTTCACGGCCCTGTTATTCGAGAATGATGAGACTCAGTGCTTTGAAAGTTTTCTGAGTATACAATATAATATTGTACTTCATGCCAACTGAACAATTTCTTGTATATGCGATATTTTTGGCACTTTTACCGCACCTATTCTGGGGCCATTTACCCATCTAAACATACAAGGTCCTTTAGCCTTCAAATGTTCAAGCTAAACTTCTAAAGTATTCATCAAAAGTATCTGAATTTTTAGATTCATGTAATATACCTGTCAAACCATTCACATCCCGCGAGGCTCACTCTCTGTTGAGATTGCTTTCAAACAATTTTTTTTAAATTTCGACTTGGAAATGATTTTGGCAGTTCATAGTCCGAATGCAGCCCCTACTGGTACATGATTTTTTATAAACTGATATCTATTTAGTGTATAGATACTTTTTTTTTTAAATATCATGTGAGGGCTGCATGTCGAACTAGACAGTTCAAAGTTAAAAAATTCGAAATAATACAAAAATGCGACTGAAAATGAATATATGACATATAGATCTTAACATTATCCCCAGTTTCCCAAATCTGTGAGATATATAGGCCTATCATCTTTTCCCCGAACACCCTTGTACTGCACCAGACCCTAAATAGACCGCATACCCTCTAAAATAATTAGATTGAAATTCAATCTATCAGATTGAAATTAATGACCAATCTTTTATTGGATTGAAAATATTCAGTCTAATAAATTGAAAACGATAAAATGAATCTGTTGTGGACAGAAAATTCAATGTAATAGATTGAAATTTTGAATCTAATAGATGGAATATTAATTCAATCTAATAGATTGGTCACTAATTCCAATCTGATAGATTGAATTTTCAACCTAATTATTTTAAGGAGTACACATGTCGTAAAATGCAAATGTTGATATTAGGAGAAGCGGGACAAATTTTAACAAAGTATAGCTCCGGCATTCCTATATGCCATGAATTCGTTTTGGAAAGCCGGAATACGGGAGCGATGTAGAGCTTTCCGTCTTTCTACTTTCAATTTTGCGAGATGGAAAGCATGAATACGGAAGCGATGTAGAGCTTTCCATCTTTTTACTTTAAGTTTTGGAAGATGGAACGCTGATTTGTCAAGTGTTACCCTGGCCGGATCACCTGCAGTGCGCACCAACTAATCCAGTCTTGTCTGACAGAGTTCACTTTCAAAAACTGATTTTACTTATGAAGAAATATCTTTTCATCATTTTTCTTTCACTAACCCATAGAGTGAATAATGTTTGTAATGTAACGCCTGTTACGGATACTGACACCCCGAGCCCCAATCTTAATAGAGTGAGTGAGTAGTAGGGTTTAACGTCGTTTTCAACCTTGTTTCAGTCATTACAGGACGGTGCCTACATGTGCCAGAACACAAGAGTGCTCACAGTTCCTATTACCCTGGACACTGATCAGCCCAGTCAGTGCAACACCCGGTCACCCATTCAAGTATTGACCGAGCTTAACGTTGATTAATTTCGGTGATCTGACGAGAACCGGTGTGTCCAACGCTATAAGCCGTACCTCCCCCAAGGTTAATAACAGTCTTTACTTGCAATAAAGCATCCCCCCCGCTCGAAATCAGATATTTTGACAGCACAGTTTTTTTTAAATAAATCAATATTCGTATCAAAGAGAGACTCTAAGAGATAACAAGGATTTCAATGAGAGTTTAGGGCTCAGTTAAATACATTCCCTTAGTATACAATCTGGGGGGGGGGGTGATAATAACGCGATGAACATTCAATTTCTTTGCTTATAGTTTAAATGCATCTTCTCTAGCCGAGTCAGCTACTTTACATGCTCTTTACGCGTAGAGCTGTGCGAAGATGCAGAATACGCCATGTTGATGTATGGCAATGGAAACAAGGCGCTGAAATCAATTATCGCACGTTAAAAGATAGGGGAAAAACTCAAATCCTAAGTGCATTCTTAACATCAAGTTCAGACTTGAGTTTTTCCGTCCAATAGCTAGACTTTTGGTTGTTGATGACAGTTTTGGAGTCGATTATTCATTTTCAATCCGCGACCTGCATAAAATTCAAGTTAATCCTTTAACAAAGAGCTGCTCCGGTAGTACCGGCAGGGGCACTGAGACGCGATTCGCATAACGATTCGTTCCTTCTCTCTCTTCTTCAACTCCTCAGCCTAGAAAACATTTTTAATCAATTATAACTGGACTATTCTTAATCTGAAGTTGCCAAAATTGTCAAAATTTAAGTATAATGGTCTTTTCTTGGATTACTAAGATAATTTGATCCATATGACATGTGTTTTCAATAGTTAAAAATCCCGCCTCAAGTTAAAGAGATGGGGAAGAGAAAGAATGAACGAACCGCTATGTGAACCGCCTCGTAGACCATCGCCTGTCGGAGCTACCAGGACAGGATTAACTTTTGTGCAAGCGGAGGGTTGAATGCTCATATGCAAATAAATGCAGGTTGTGTGGGATACCGGTACATCATGTGACTCACTCCAAACGAAAGGTAACGATACTCCTTAAGGGATCGGAATAAAGTGGCTGGTAACCCCATCTCCCTCCCTAAGGTACTACTTACAGTAAAAGTATATCTAACAAATTTTACGTTTTAGCGAATGCTTTTTAGCAAAGACATATCGTATCGTATCGTGTCCTTCGTAGATTCATTCTTCAAGCATCCTACATAATGCAGCTCTGTATACTCCGTACACTCCGTAGCCGCCCCTGCACTCAGATTAAGGCAGTACAATTATTACTCGAACAAACTGTTTAATGTAACAGCCAATGAACGGACGGCGTTATAGCGTGCTTCGCCAAGTTTACACTGGGAGTGTGAAGACTATATGGATAGACAAGTTAGTACGCGGACTTCATAATTTTATAGAGCTTCGTCCACAGAGAGTCAACCACTGCTATGTTGAATGGCTGTCGGTGTTCAAGGATATACATCTGGAAGTGCCTGATATGGGATTTGTGTAGAGCATATCCATGATTATGCCCCCCCCCCCCTACCAAACTTTCTGTGATATCTCCGGAACGACAAAAAATTAGAGCTGACACTCCATGACTTTGTAGTTTATCATATTGGGGACAGTTTGAACCTTTTTGCATATCCCCGTGCAGAGGATCATGGGTAAATTCAAGATGGCGGTCACGTGAGATACCAGAAAAGTGATGTTTTCGTCTTGTTTCTTCAAACTTGCTGTCACTGGAACGAACGAAGACATAACAACTTGGCTGAAGCGTATGGAGCTTTGTCCGTGATCGTGGAATATATCGCGAGCGCAAGAATGGTTTGGTGCGAGTATTAAATATGTCACCAATTAAATATGTCATCCGTTCACACAGCCTGGGTCCGAGCGGACGGTGAATGTGAATGACAATCATTAGAGGTGCTTGTTTTGAGAAGTTAGCTAGGCCTGCATAAAGTCGATAAATATATATATAAAATCAAGTACTTTACGCCGCTGAATTTATGTCTCTGGCGATACTTCATCATAAATGAATGTAGTACAGATTTAACATCAATTACTGGTATACACGAGGGCATGGACAAGCATCATTTGGTTTAGAACGTAGTACTCCCAAAGAAAAAAGAATGGTATCTGAATTCAATTTAGATGAAGAACCATTTATACCAGATGTAGAGAAACTATTAAGAAATCCAGTTACGATAACAGTAGCCGGACCCACTGGGAGTGGGAAGACTATATGGGTAGACAAGTTAGTACACGGGATTCAGAGCCTGGTATAGAGTTCGTGTATGGTATACCCATAAATTTAAGAGTTAACTATTTTGATTCACATTAGATTCATATTTACTAATCTATCATGCAATTAAACAAATATAAAATTCGAAAACTCTGACCGAAATTTTTTTTGGAAATGACGTCACCGTGACGTGACCAAAGCGGCGATTTTGGAATTTGTTTACATTTTCTGGTAGAGCTTGACCCAAGGGTATAGTGGGATAAGTTTCAGCCCTCTAGCTCAAGGGACAAGAAAATTAATCGGGGAGGGGGCATTTCGCTCGCCTCCCCTCCAAAGGCCTGGACAGGTCTCCAAAAGCCCAGGCCAGATAGGGGAGACTTTGATAATAGTGGATGATTTTATGACAGAGGTTAAACAGGTTGCGAGAATTTCTGACTTGTTTAGCAAAGGATCGCAGCATGAAACCGTATCTGTTGTTTATTTACTACCAGTACAGAACTTGCTCGATCAAGGAAAAAGTTTCAAGGGATATCGGTTTGAATTGCCAGTATGTTGTTCTTTCAAGTAACTCTATCGACAAGCAACATATTTCATTATTAGTCGTCGTATTTATCCAAGAAATCTCGACTACTTTATGGAAATGTATGGAGAGGCGATATATTCACACTATGGACATTTATTTATCGATCTCAAACAAAAATACCCAGGAACATCAAAGATTGAAGGCACATGTTCACCGAAGTGTTGCACCACGTTAGATCAAACGGTCGGTGCTCGGAGGACCGATCGTTAGTGTCTGACGCTTGGAACCATGGTCAATCAGTGTAAAAGAAGGGCAGAAAAGAGCTGACGTCATCTCAGATTCCACTTTCAAGTGAACGCTGTTCGAAGTGTACAATTGATACATTTGATAGACTTTCGATGTTTAAACATTCACAGTAGATAATGCGCAGTTAATTATTAATTAACTTTATTAAACTTAATTAAGTTTATTTATTAATCCCGTCTTTCTAAGCAATTCTGGCTGTGTCAAATACGTGAACTTAGTTTGCGGACTTACACCAGCCGAAGCGACCTGGCGTAGTGATATTCCACCAGCTCATGGATCAAGCGTCCCAAATAGTAGTGTCCGTTGCTTTAAGGCAAGGGAGACTACTAGTAGTATGGTGTTACACCGACAAGTCGTTACCTTTCGTATGCCGGAAATCCCCCGATATATCCCACAATCCCGACATTTAAAGACAAATGAGTGTTCATATCAATCGATAAGGAATAAAACTAAATATATCCATAAAAACTAATTATCAACAGCTAAAGTTTCTGCTCTCTGCAAAAAAATAACCCTCAAATTTACGATTGATGTCCAGCCTACCTACATTTGGATTTGAGGTATTCCCCTATCTTTTAACATGCGATTTGAGCATTTTTCTCTAGTACCAGAAATCGCTTCGGTGAAAGGCTATTTTTGAGGCTAATTCTTTTAAATCAGCAATACATGCTGATACAAGAAATTGAATGTTCACCACGTTGAGTGAACATTTTCGACTGAACTTTAAATTCTCGTTGAAATCCACGTTATTTCTTAAATTCTCTCATTCAAACGAAAAATATTTATATATAAAAACTACATAGTCCAAAATATATGATTGTTTGGATTTGATCCTTTTTTTAAGCCTTACTTTAATATAAGACTTATTTAAGGGGCTTTACCTTCAACTTTTTTGTGCCTGAAAGGTAACAAAACCCCTTAACATAGGCCTGTAATATCCGTGGTATGTCAGGGAGGTCCAAGGTCTAGAGGCGAATGCAGTATCGCGAAATATGATCAACTGAACAAGTCTCTTATAGAAGTCGTGGCCAAATGAACATAGGCCTATATCCGTTAATCTCACTGTTTGCTGAGTTCCCAACTGTGGTAAAGGGGAGACACTCGTTGCGCCACCCATGTAATATCCACATGGCAATATCAAAGACAAGACGAAAATCCAACTTCTAAAGAAATCTTGTGTTTTTAGCCCACCATCACCAGATGGTGGGCTGTTCAAATCACTTTTCGTCCGTGGTCCGTCGTCCGTCAGTCAGTCAGTCAGTCAGTCCGTCCGTAAACAATTCTTGTTACCGCGATTTCTCAGGAACTACTGCATGGATCTTTTTCAAATTTGGTACACAGGTTCCCCTTGGGGTCTAGTTGTGCAAGAAACCTTTTCTGGTCCGATTCGAAAATCCAATATGGCCACCAGGCAGCCATCTTGGATTTCCCCCCTGAAACCTTGTTACCGCGATTTCTCAGGAACTACTGCATGGATCTTTTTCAAATTTGGTACCCAGGTTCCCCTTGGGGTCTAGTTGTGCAAGAAACCTTTTCTGGTCCGATTCGAAAATCCAATATGGCCACCAGGCAGCCATCTTGGATTTCCCCATGAAACCTTGTTACCGCGATTTCTCAGGAACTACTGCATGGATCTTTTTCAAATTTGGTACACAGGTTCCCCTTGGGGTCTAGTTGTGCAAGAAACCTTTTCTGGTCCGATTCGAAAATCCAATATGGCCACCAGGCAGCCATCTTGGATTTCCCCATGAAACCTTGTTACCGCGATTTCTCAGGAACTACTGCATGGATCTTTTTCAAATTTGGCATACAGGTTCCCCTTGGGGTCTAGTTGTGCAAGAAACCTTTTCTGGTCCGATTCGCAAATCCAATATGGCCACCAGGCAGCCATCTTGGATTTCCCCATGAAACCTTGTTACCGCGATTTCTCAGGAACTACTGCATGGATCTTTTCCAAATTTGGTACACAGGTTCCCCTTGGGCTCTAGTTGTGCAAGAAACCTTTTCTGGTCCGATTCGCAAATCCAATATGGCCACCAGGCAGCCATCTTGGATTTCCCCCCTGAAACCTTGTTACCGCGATTTCTCAGGAACTACTGCGTGGATCTTTTTCAAATTTGGTACCCAGGTTCCCCTTGGGGTCTAGTTGTGCAAGAAACCTTTTCCGGTCCGATTCGAAAATCCAATATGGCCACCAGGCAGCCATCTTGGATTTCCCCATGAAACCTTGTTACCGCGATTTCTCAGGAACTACTGCATGGATCTTTTTCAAATTTGGTACCCAGGTTCCCCTTGGGGTCTAGTTGTGCAAGAAACCTTTTCTGGTCCGATTCGAAAATCCAATATGTCCACCAGGCAGCCATCTTGGATTTCCCCATGAAACCTTGTTACCGCGATTTCTCAGGAACTACTGCATGGATCTTTATCAAATTTGGTACACAGGTTCACCTTATGATCTAGTTGTGCAAGATACCTTTTTCGGTTCAAATTGGAAATCCAATATGGCCACCAGGCGGCCATCTTAGATTTCCTCATGAAAATTTGTTATCGTGATTTCTCAGGAAGTACTGCCTGGATCTTTCTCAAATGTGGTAGACAGGTTGCCCTTGTGGTCCAGTTGTGCAACATACCTTTCTGGTCCGATTCCTAAATCCAATATGTCCATCAGGCGGCCATCTTGGATTTCCCCATGAAACTTTGTTATTGCGATTTCTCAGGAACTACCGCATGGATCTTTATCAAATTTGGTACACAGGTTCCCCATGTCACCTACATGTAGTTGTGCAAGATACCTTTCCTGGTCCGTTTCGAAAATCCAATATGGCCACCAGGCGCCCATCTTGGATTTCCCAATGAAACTTTGTTATCCTGATTTCTCAAGAAGTACTGCATGGATCTTCCTCAAATACCTTTTTTGGTCCGATTCAAAAATCCAATATGGCTGCCAGGTGGCCATCTTGAATTTCCCCTTGAAACACTGTTATCTTGAATTCTCAGGAAACATTTCATGGATCTTTCTGAAATTTGGTACACAGGTCCCACATGGGGCCTAGTTGTGCAAGATACCTTTTCCAGTCCGATTCGAAAATCCAATTAATACGGTATTCCCGAGTTGTGACGTTGCATCACAAGAGTCGATGGATTAAAGGGTCGGGCATATTCTATATATTGACTATAGAGAATATCCATATCTTCACCTTCCATATCAAGGAGTTAAAATAATTCGGAATTAAAATGTATTTCGTCAAATTTTAAATCAGTTTTCTTTAGTCCATGCAGTTGCAAGTGAACTGCCCCACCCTTTCGTCTGCCGGCAGGTCAGCTACATGCAGGGACGTCACTCTTGTGACACAATGTCACAACTCGACAACTGTAAACTACTGCATGTTTCGATCCAAGGGAAATAATCAAGATTCAGACACTTTCAAATTCGAAGTTTCAACATTACTGCGCGGACCGGATCCCTTCAGTATTAAGTATTGTACCATCTTACTATTTTCGAGCATGGTATCTTAAAAGAGATATCTCAAACTAGTCCAGTAAACAGAACAGAATTAGCATTCGTTCCAAATTATAAAATCTTAAGTATGCCAAAGTGTCAAAGAGATTTTTCTTCGCTTCCAGTACCCAATGATGACATGTGCAAAAAAATAGATAAAATAAAAATACTACAAAGCGAAGACGAAGGATCCTCCGTACATGTACATTCACTTTCAGACTAACTTTGCTCATTTCTCTTGTACTATAACAACCGACATAAGTTCAGTTTCTAGAAATCTTGAAACTCCTGAAACTTAGAAAGATTATATCTTGGTGTTTTCCAGTGTCGCTTTTTCGATCTTTTTCGCTCAGATTCGAAATTCTGTAAACAAAATTACAACTCAATCGTGTCAGTAACAATGGACAAAAAGATCCTCTTGTCATTAGCTTACAATTATCGGACAATGGTGGGCGCCAAGATCCTTCAGGATCTCTCGTTAGTTATTCAAATGAGTTCTTGAGTTGATGCCTCTTTTATACAATATCGTACATTTCATCCCCACGTTTGTTTTGAATTAGCATGTCGGTATCGCAAGCTTGCAGTTTTTGCTTTGACTTGAGAAAAAATTTAAAGAACAATATTTTTAGATTATTGGTCAGTTTCAAGACACTTTGCAATACGATAGTTAACCATTAATAATTTATTAGTATGCCATACTTATCTGGTATTATTACTTTTTATAGACTACATTTATATTCATTACAGGTAGGTCCCAATATTAATCTAGATCAAGTTTCTGTATATCTTCAATATAGCCTTGATATTAAGTACTAAATTCAAGTGGTCTGTAAAGTTAATTAAATTATGACTTCTAATATGTTAAAATTCTAAATGTGTTTAAAATATATCCACTGGAATTTAGTTCAATTTTATTAATTGGCAGTGTATAGATTTATTTACATTGATAACTTGAATTATGTTGGGGGGGTCACTTTATTTTTTTAAGAAGTTCAACAATCTGTTAGAAACACACTAGAAAATTCCGGATGTAGATTGTAGTAATGTTGGTAGGCTAATTAGTATTCTGTCGATACTCAACACATGCTCAAGTGACCTATATATATATATCACGACTTCATTTATTTTTCGAATTCACCACAATAGCAACAAAAACCACACACGTGGGTGAACGGAAGACAATAAAACACCACAGAAGCTAAATAAATTATCCTACCATTTGCCGGTAGCAATTTCATTGTAAGATGCTTGCTTGTTTTGTATTCAATATATCAAAACCTAAATCCGCTTTTCTACGGAAAAGGAGAGAGCGAATTTGCACTGCA